>BPVZ01000089.1:575102-589791 GCA_020521535.1 Rubroshorea leprosula
TTTACAAGTACATATCTGGTCAGAATGGCAGTTCAACCGGACCGACCAGTCAAACAGGGAACCAAGGGTTGCCACAAAGTAGAGATCTTCGGAAGCTCACTGACTTCAATTCGCATGTCGAGTTCACCGTCGTTTATACCTTCGCCCAGACTCCAGCATCACCGTCATCCAAAAACCAAGCCTTCTGCAACCTTGAACTAGGGCGTGGAACCAGCAAACAAGAAATCGCGCAGCACGGGAGAGAAGGGATGAAAAGGAGAAGCGCGGTTTTAAGTATGGATCATCTTGGTATTTAGAATATAATGGAAGATCAAGCGCTTTCTCTGCGATTCTTCTGTCTTCGTGAATCTTTGCTATCAAGCTCTCAAGAGTCGGGAACTTAGCCTGTTATACGAATAGAAAAAGTGCTTTTATGTGGTGTAGGAAAAAAGAAAATATGGGGACAAATGTCCATTACTACCTCAGGTCGTATGTAGCCAACTATGACAAGACGCAATTCCTCACCATAGAAATTCTCATTAAATTCATGAAGCAACCATGGCTCCTGCAACATAGATTGAATTTAGGGTAGAAATAAGTCTTGCACAACTACCATCTAAATCAGTGTTACACTCACTATCGTCTTTTCTGCATTGTTGAAAAATGGGTTCCAACCAATACTCATGACCATTTTGTAAACACCACGTCTTGATAATCCAGCCCAACCAAAATATACCCCTGAAGGATGTTCTGAAAGGACGCTTGAATGACCTTGCGTAGATAGATTAGCTGCAAATAGATAGTGAGAACTTGTTAATAAAATTGATTTAATGATTTTTTTTTTATTTTAGGTTACATAATAACATATATTTTTTTTTTTTGTTTCTTAATTTATCTCACCTGTATATTATGTGAATTCAAACTTCTTATTTTTATAAAAAAGAGATTACCGTTAAATCACTTAAATCACTAGTAAAATTGAGAACAAAATTATGGAGCCAGGTTTATGAGAAAAAGAAAATTGATACGAAATGTAGCAAAAAAATTCCAGTCTTATTAAGCCAAAATCATCAAGGTTCGCACAGATTTTGTATTATGGCATTGTTGCAGATACATTCAAAAGCCAATATTAATGACAAATTAACCTGTAGGGATGCCAAGTAGTTTTGAGCCACGACCAAATCCCTTAATGACATGGCCCCCTATGTACCAAGGTTCCATTGGTAATGTACCCTCTATCCCTGCACCCAAAAACAATATTTCTGACAAAGATAATTTTTAAGGACAAATCTGTGAAGCAGGATTAAAGCATGAGACAGGTTTCCAAGGTTTACAATCCTGAAATGGAGGTAGGCCCCACTTTCCGGGCTGCAAATCAAGTAAGGAGTTGATAACTTCATCTGCTGCTGTAAAAAGATGAGTTTGTTTTGGAACAGATGGCACAGCTACCACCTCCATTCCAGCAGCCTTACCAGCCTTAACACCAGTCCTGATATGGCCAAAGCATTAGTCCAAAAGACAAACTATGCTCCATACACACTGTGTATTGAAACAAAGTATATAGTCTGTATAAAACGATCCTAATAACAACCTTAAATTGAAGTTTTAGGTAATCATTGCAATAAAATAGTTAGTAATTACTAAGGCATTGACGGAAAGGATAATAGGTTATGATTATATACATACGATGAAAGTCAGAGTAGATTGCATAAGTAATGAAAGTTGAACTGGCTTACACAGAATCTTCAATGACCAGGCAACTGGAAGGTTCCATATTCAGCATTTTAGCTGCTTGCAGAAATCTTAAATAGGACAAGAAAAGAGAATACTAGAATTTGAGAAGACCAAAAACTGATAAAACTAGAATTAGGATTTTCATATTTAGAGAAATTATATTCCATTTCCATGGATGTTATGATTACAAGGCTCACATTTCAGGAGATGGCTTCCCTGTGGTCACTTCATCACCACCAATGATGACAGAGAAATATTCCTTCCAACCTAAAATGAGTCAACTACGAGAAAATACCTGAAATAGAAAATTAGAGAGTCCAAAAGTTCCTAAGAAACCTTACCTTTGTGATATGAAAGTTTGCTCTCTATGCTTGCCTTAGAGGTGTTTGATGCCAAAGCCATGGGCACACCATGACCACTCAAATGTTTAAGCAATCGATTGGCACCTGGAAGCGGTTTAATGTTGCCAATCCTACATACCAGCAATCAAAAGCAAGATTTCATATAACTTTGGCAAGACATAATGAATTCAACATCTAAGATCAACAATATACAGAGGTACGATGTTTTCTATTTGCAAGGGGTTCAGACATTTGCATTCAACAAATTCGTAATAATGTATCAATTTACTTCAGTTTCAACGCTAATTTATTTACCGAGCAGAGAATGCTGGGCTGAATTCAGACAAAAACTCGTCCTTTCCACAAGGAAGCACGTAATCTTCAACAATAACAGCTGCCGCTTCCAAAGGTGTCTTCCCTACAATTTTTTGAGCTTCTCTTCTGTCCCATTCTTTCCCATACTTACCCAAGAAAACCTTCAACACATCACTAACAGCACCTTCTGCTATGAAAATGAAAATAAACCACAACTTTAAGAAACAGGTGGAAAATCAAAAGAACTTCCGTGTAGATAAGGAAGAAAAGCCGACCTGTGTTAAGAAGTGTGCCGTTCAAATCGAAGATTACGCTGGATACTAACTTCCTCGGAGAGATGGCCATCGAAACTCAGGTTCTCAGAGGTACGCTTGCATCGAGTAAGTGTCCGCCGGCCTCCTCCTTATAACGGAGCGGGCTGAAATATGGAGAAGCGAATTTGTGCTTTTTTTTTTTTTTTTTTGGGAACAAGTGTCGGAAACTTAACTTAGATTCTCGATATATTTTTTTTGAGATATGAAAAGCGAATTTGTGCTTTGCTTTGCTGAAACATGGAGAAGCGAATATGTGCCATATAGAGCCCCACACACGTTTAGACATTCACGGTTCATCTCTGCAAAACCATTCACTTATTTTACCATAACAATTTTTTTTATATTTATATACATTCTTTACATATTTAAAAATTACATTGTATCTTGATTCATTTAAAATTGATTTACATTGGATCTCATAAAATAAAAAAATAATTATTTTTCATTTATTAAATTTAAATTTAAAACTTTATTTAAAAAAAATCAAATTCTTTTTATTCAAATAAACAAGTTATTAGTTTACCATAACAATTCTAGCAGATCATGTTCGTTATCTAAATATATATCAATTGCACGATGGGAACAGATCCTCGGCTTAGTGACAGTAGAATACTTGATATGGCACTTCCAAGGATTTTGATGGCAACGAACAGTTTCCCTACGTACGCAAGGCATCGTAAGCAGAACAAACTGAATACGTTTTACATGACAGCAATCCAAATAAAAGAACCAGCTCCAAGAGCAAGAGAGTTTCTCACAGACTAAACATCAAACGCCTAGTGCAGCTGTGTGCGTTGAGAAAATTTTATCCGAATCTAAATAAAGTAAAAAAGAGTTTTTTTTTTATTATTTTAGTTTGCATAAAAAAAATAATTCTATTTTATTTCTTATTTTACTCAGATATCATGCAACTCGAATAATTGATAAAAAATTAATTATTACTAAATAATATATATAATATAATTTTTAATATTTTAAGTAATATAATTAATGTCAATTCATTATTCTCCAAATTTCAAACTTACTTTTCTTTATTATATATATAAGTAGTGAGGCAATTTAAATTTTAAGTAATAGTAAATAAAACGAAAATTATGGGTTTAAATTAAAATTAATAAGATGGGATATAAATTATATTATTAAATAAATTAATAAATACATATTATATTTTTAATAAAATAAAAAAATCAACTACTAAATAATATAAATCCAACTTTGAATATTTTAAATGAGATGCAGTTAGTCACCTACTCTGTCAATTGTTCCCAAAATCTTCGTGCAGTTTTATCATTATCCTTCAATTTATTAATTAAATTACAAAATTTACTGACTTTTTAGAATTTTTTTCTATTATCCGTAAACTTCAACCGTTAGATCCCGCACTCATCCTGTCACGAATGGGAGACGACATCCCGCCCTCCGCCCTCATTCCTCATTTTTATTCACATTCACCTGCCGCTTCTGCTACTTCCTCCTCTCCCCACCGCGTCGCCATCCGTCCCCTCTTTAGCATTTGATCAGTTCCAGGACAAATGTCATTTACAGTGTTTGAATCTTATTAATCGTCGCTTCAACTCCTATAACCGCAATCGAGCGCTGCAACTCTACGATCGAGCACTGTTACTCTCAGAGCTGCCGGAGTTTTGGCCACGGAAGCCGATGAAGCTCCTCGTGTGCTTCCCTTTCAGCTTCAGTTCGACCAACCAGTTGCCTCTCAGGTTTGTTCTCGCTCTTCGCTACTTAACTTCATTTTCGTGTTTGTTAGTTTCCTCATTTGCTCAATTCTAGATTCTACCGGTTTAATCGTCTCTGTTTATAGATTAAAATTTCTGAGTGGAATCCGGAAAAAGGACTTACTCGCTATGGTTACCTAAGATTCAATCGGCAGTGACTATGGACGATTTCTCCTGGTAATTTTATTTTTAGTTCGTAGACTTGTTTTTATTTTAGTTTGGTTTCCATTGTGCTTGAAATTTCTAATGGAGATCATGCGTGCTGTTTGTTGTTATTTTTTAAACATATGTAAAGGTCACAGTTGAGACTTGTGATTTCAGACTGCTATATATAATACACTATGTGAAACTTGTGGAATATATTTTCTGATTTGATGTTGCGTTTTAGCTTTTTCTGATTCAAGTTGTTATGGAATTACTGAATCGTTTTTCTTAGGAAGGTGCATTACATCTTTATGTTGGTGTCCTGATGGTAAAGCAATAGCTGTTGGGCTTGAGGATGGAACTATTTCATTGCATGATGTCGAAGTGAGTGCATTAGAATATTGTAACAATTAGAGTTACAAGGATCAAAGAAACATGCACTCTTAAGGTATCTGTAGATGTCAGTAAGATCTATTATCAAGTGTCTTTATTAATCTATGCTCCTTTCTTTTCTTTTCTTTTTATTTTTTATCTTTCTAGCAGAATGGAAATTGTTCCAAAGTTTAAAGTCCCATACTGTTGCTGTTGTGTCTCTAAACTGGGAGGAGGATGGACAACTAATTAGGGTATGCCTGAGTTGGAAACATTTCTCATAATTGAAGCTTTGCTTGGATATTTGGCAAGGCTGGTATTCTTACCTAGTTATACATCAGGTTGATTGAACTTTTTGAGCCTCTCATAAAGAAAAAACATGTTTTATAGGACGATTTTAATGAAATCTCAACATATGAGAACTGTACTTCTCACTTTTTCCCTCCTGCTCCAAGAGTTCCTTGGATGCCTGGACTTGTATCTGGAGATACTGGCTTCATGGATGATAGTGAGGATTCATTCCAAAAGCTGTCAGAGTGTTCATATCAACGGTTTAATATTATGTGCAGTGGAGATAATGATGGAAACATTTTCTTTAGCATAGTTGGAATTTTTCCCATTGGGAAAATTGTAAGTTATTCATCTATCTTGGAATTAGCTTTCTACATTATATTGATTAATAGGGTTGACAACTAAATGTATATTTTTGTGTTTCTTTTGGCACTGATCTGTGGTTTAATCCTGCATTAGGTCTCATTTCAGCTGCTCGGATAACATCTAGTTGACACATTAAAAAAGTTAATATAATAGCAATGTTTTTAGAATGCAAGCTCGGCATGTGAGCTGCATCCTGATTGATCTAGGTTTTGTTTAGTTTTTTATGTAGTTTATTTATGTTCTCATAACTGTTTTTACATTTCATTAGAAACTTACTTTCTTGTTTTCCTCTATATTCCATAACTTTGAATTTTTTGGTGAAATTTGTGTGCCAGAGCCCAGAATATACACAAGTTGTCCATTCCTTCTTCCCTCATGGATGAACAAGCTTCTTACAGATTTGTAAATGGTTCCATTTCAAAGGTAGGTTCCTCTTCTCGTGAATAGATTTAAAATGATTGCAGTATGTTATGATAAATATCAATTATAAATGTTGTCAAGTCTTGTCATCATGTTGTAACTTTCAAGAATCATGAAACTAAATTTTCTTTCAGTCTTTAAGAGAGGACTTTGTTCACAGGGTGAACCAAAGAATTATGCTTAGTTTTCCTCAACATGTTTGAAAAACTTATGCATAGAATTTAATCTTTTATGCTTCTTATGTTGGAGAACTTGTTGAAAGGGCTCCATCATAGTCCATGTGACCGAAAAAGCTATGCTGTTGAAGTTAAAATTTCAGTTAAAAGTTCCCTGCCATTTAAAACATAAAAGCACTCTTTTGTTCAAGTTCTTATGGGAATACTACCATTTATCCAGCTAGCTGATTCTTATGCCCTTTCTATTAGGTTGCTTGGTCAAAAGACCTTTGTCATTTGATAGTTATGTGCGCTAGAGAACTTAATGAAGATAATCTTGAATCAACAGAGAGGCAAATGGGTGGACGTGGTAGAGGCTTGCATTGCTTCCTAATGGATACTTACATATTTTGGAAAAGGTAACTTTCAAGAGAAGCTTGGATTACAAATTCATTAGTGTTTGGATTTTATTTCATTCAGATTCAGATTCAGATTCAGATTCCTAGTGCTTCTTGCTCTAGGTTTTACAGCAAACAAGCTGCTTATTTATTATAATATTTGGGCATTGTATGATAAATCAGAGTCAATAAAGGATATCCTACCCACTGCCTTATTTTGTCATCCTTGGTTGGTTCTCTGCCTTTTAACCTTTCTCTTCCATTCAGGAAATATGAGCTCCATCAGGATGCTCATCAGGCTTCTAACATTGAGGACTTAATTCAGGTTATACATGCATCATTCTCAGTTATGCGCAAGCAGTGGTCAGATGCCATGCATAATTTTCATGAGAAGTTTGATTCTTTATCTACTCTAATTGTCAACCATGGTAAATGCTAATTAGAGTACTACATGATAGCTTAGTACTTAAATTTTCAAGTCGTTGTTTCTCTATTCGCTATTTTCTATCATATGCAAGTAGCTCTGGATTCATCTCCTCAAGAGGAGTTTCTAAGCCTCCTAGGTGGTGCTCACGCTAGTCCTCCAGTTCATCAATTTCTTGTTTACTCTCTTGGTGAAGCTATAAACTTACATTATATGATATTTTCCTTACATGAAAGGAAACTGGTATTGTAATGTTGTATTGAACAATAGATTTCTTACTCAATAGGGGGTGAAGCGCATATCAAAGGTTGTCTGTGGTTCTGGAAAAGAACTTCGGCATATTATCCTCAATCATCTTCAGGTGCCGTATTAAATTTCTTTTTCGGAATGACTTGTTGCACGATCCTTTATGTTGTAGAATATCTTTCATTATTTTGGCTTTCAAAAGATCTATAATTTGGGTTCATAAATGATTGCATCAGAACATGAAATTTGTAATTCACAAGCTGCTGCTCTCCTTCATGTTTATGCAATCTGGCTGCTGATATTTCTGGTATAGTCTAGTCAGACTCAGAATTATGATTATTACCGAGCATGGTCAAGAATGCCTTTAAATTTCATAATTAGCCCAGCCTACTTGTTAAGCTTATGTTTAAGGCATACATGTTTCTCTTTTTATTTATTTATCGCAAGTTCTTATAGGATAAGTTTCATTGTGCCTAATGTAATATTTTCCCATTCTGTTCCTTACTATGAGGGGTTTTGGTGCAAACTAAAGATGAAAATCCATTTCCCAGCCTGCTGCAGAAATTATTGGATTCAGGATGAGAGAACTGAGGGGACTTTCAAGATGGTGAGAACTCTGTTAAGGGATTGGGTTGGATGAGATACTTATAAATAATGCAACAAAAAAATCTGGCTTGTTACTACTACAAGTTGAAAGATTTATGAGGGTCCTATCCTCTGTTGTACAACAGGTATGCTAATTTGAAATTATAGAATGGAAATCATTTTCTTCTTTCTTCTTCCATTCTGGTAAGAAAAGAGGAAAATTCAATAATCTCAAACCATGAGTCTGAAATCTATAAATATTAAACATATATATCATATGAAGAGGAAAATTTTTGCGCTTGAAATTTTTAGCTGACGAGTTCTAATATTTGTCTTTTCCCTCCAGTTTTCCAATTTCTTTAACTGGTTACTAAAATGTATAAAGCTATTCATGCAAGAGCCAAGCAATCAACTTCTATCATACAATAGATTTGTTTGTCTGACAATTTTTGGTTGTGTCAGTTGCTTTCCATACATTTTTGGCCTTACATTTCACTTTTGACAGTGAACTTGTTGTATTCTTGAAGTTTTTATATGACCAAGATCCCGTTAGGGTGTTGCTTGAGCTGTCTGAAGTAGATCGCAAAATTGAAATTTATATGTAAGTTAAATATGCAACCATTTTGTATATAACCTTTTCATCCTGTATGTCATGCAATGAGTTCTTGTATAGAGTTCTTTAACTTTATTGATAACATCAGCACATACATACATACATCTTTTGACATTTGAGATAGCTATTGCAACCACATCAGGACTGTAGATTAGAATTTCTCAAAGGGGCCTCAGATTAGAGTTTGACTGGCAACCAACTTTTTATATATAAGAGACAAAATGCCAGTCCTTGTATAGAAACATTTCTAATGGAGATGGTTAATAAAATGTGTGAACAAAAAATAAAATAAAATAAATGCTGCCATAAGCTAGTCCTTATAAAGAGACAGTTCTAAGGAAGAGGCTTTATAAAATGTAAAAATCTAAAGAGTTACATCTAGGTCAATACTTAATAGGGTGCATATTATTTGGTATTAAATCTCCAGGAATAAGGTAGTAACTATTTATTTTTCTTTGCACATATCATATATGAGGGTGCACCAGTGTGCATGCATCTCCTAGGTTAGGTTATGCATGTCGGTAGGCATAATTGATAGTTATACATGTATCTGTAATGCCATTATCTATTCTCCAAACAAACTGATTTTTGTAAATCCTTCAGGGATACAATACAAAGGATTAGAGCATTAGTTTGTTTTGGTGGATTTTCAGATTGTGAATATCTCCAGCACACACTGGCCAAGGAATTTCTACAGATGGAATCTAGGTATGCTATCCTTTTCATTTACATTTGTCTTGTTCACTGATGAGTCAATTATGTTCCTAGAGATCTCATTTTAAGTTAAAATAGGATCTTGCCTTTTTCAATTCTCAGAAGTCAGAACAATAATAATATGAATTAGTTGATCCACTAAACAACCTATCCTTGGATAAACAAATGGTTAAATTTTTTGAAGATAATTTGCTTTGATTTGTGACTGGATGTTCACTAAGTTTTTCTTTTTCCCTTTAAATTTCACCTGTCCAGATCTTCAATTCCTCCCCCTGATTGCATTAATATTAAGAAAGCACATGAGAAATTAAAAGTCCTATTTCTAGATTATGCAATTTAGTCATCTCAATTGCACTAGTATTACTTTTCTGCTTTCCTTCAAGTTATAAGCACCTTATTAGTGGGTCTGTAATTTTAGTTTCAAGAAGGCCTTCCTGATGCACTTTACTACTATTTCACGGAAGATACTTCACAAGGATGTTCTATCACTGGTTTCACTCTTATCTTCACGAGCACCATTATTCATCACCATTCCTTCGTCAGTATCATACTACAAGGTATTGTTCTCTGCCACTCTTTATCCTACTCCATCCTTACCCTGGCCTTTTGATTCTTCCTTTACAATGTCATGTAGTGATAATTAGTCTTATAGTTAAGTGCCAGTGCCTTATATTTGATATATTGTATTGGTGACACTGATGCAATCTGTTTTCCAACTTCTTAGATGCTTATTCTTCTGCACAGTGATGCCTTTTCTTTTGTTGTAGGATGACTCTGGCTATTTGATCTTATCAGGATGGCAAACATAGGTATATCAATTATATCTCTTTCCTAGTAGGTAAAGTGTCTATTTAGCCAAACTTTAAAAAAGATCTTCTATGTTGAACAAGGTGAAGCTAGGCCAAATGCAATTTTTAAAAACATAGGTATATCAATTATATCTATTTCCTAGTAGGTAAAGTGTCTATTTAGCCAAACTTAAAAAAATATCTGCTATGTTGAACAAGGTGAAGCTAGGCCAAATGCAATTTTTTAAAAGATCTTTTGATTTTTCTAAATATTTTTTTTAGCTTCTAAAGGTCTAGAAGCTGAAACCCCAAATTTGTTTCTGGAGTAGATCTCTATCTATTAAGCTTCTAAATTTTTATTATTCTATAAGAATTCATGATTCAGCATTTCTAAAAAAAATCTACTCCAATAAAACTCCTAGAAAAGCTATAATTACACCAATAGGCTTAAGATTCTCCATGTTATTGAATCTTTAATTAAATGAACATTTTTGAAAATGCATTAATGTTTATTTTGAAATTTAATGCAACAGCATCCAGAGGCGTAGCTTGTGTTTTCGCTGCAAGAAAGCTTGCGTTGGAGTACATCCTGTATGAAGAGGAAGACAAAGTTTCTAAGGTAGAAGTTGGATTGTAAAACAATTAACCATTAATGGAGGCAGGGTTTATTCTCTCTATTAATAATTAAATAAAGTATAATTTGCACTTTCTTTTACGTAAATTTATAGCAATAATAAGAAAAAGTGCCTGTTTTACTAATTCTACGTTGTGTTAATGTTAATAGCCAGCAGGCCTTCCAGTTTAATTTGCTTTCAATAATTTAACCATCATAATTAGCAAGCTGCCAAAGCCTTTTAAGCGTTCCAGTCAAAATCCTGAAAGTAATAATGAAAACCAAAACTGACATTAATATTGATATGTCGTTTAGCCCATAAAAACTGTTTGACTAATGGTACCACAGAAGTCGTTATCCCCTTCACATCTCCCACTGTAGTAAAAGTGCAGATTACAACGCAGAAAAATGGATTTCCGAACCAAAAAAAAAAAAAACAAATGGTGATTGCAGATGACTACGTTGCAAAACGAGGGAAGTTTTTTATCCATATTTTTGTCCTTCTCTCATAATTTCACTATCCACACTGTGCAACCCAACATTTACATGTTAGAAGAGAAAATTATTTCTATTTTGTCCGTGAAATAGACAGACAATGATGCAGAAAAGAACATGTCGATTAATGTAGTGGGTCTCCTCGTGGTCCTCTTGGATGATGCTTTTGCAGTAACGGACTGGAAACCATTAGCAACCACAAAACACCAAAATCAGGCGGCAAAATGAAAACAGAATGAAAATGACAAGTAATAGGCTACGGACCACTAACAACAGAAAGTTTTATTACGCAGCATTGGGATTTTTGCTGCGGTAATGTTATTGATACTGGTACGGATTATTGTTCGAGTTACAACTTACAAGACGAAGTAAATAAACACTTTATTTTGTTGGATCTCTGCCAACATATTGCAACTAAACTCAGACCTAATTCCAGAAAGTGAACCGTTGATGATAAGATGTTGAGCCTTCTAGTCCAGGAAAAGTTATCCCTGAAAATTGTTGAAGTTGATATCCACAAACATTTTTCAGATAAAACTCCTCCAACCCTACTGGTTATGATAGTAACTTGCAGGAGATAAGATGCAAAGCTTACTGTACAACAGGAGAGGTAGCCAAATGCCAGAATTTGGATCCATGGAACATCAGAGGTCAGACAGCTTAGATTGTCTCTGACACTAAATCTATGAATCTTCTAACTCAACAAGATGAGCCCTCTGCTCAGCAGCCCTCTTTCTGATGAATATGCCCCATCTAAGGGCAGCCTTGAGCTTAAGCCACCCCACAACAGCTTTGCCTGGCGAACGAGTGGCTTCATTATCAAAGCCGTAGTTTGGAGATGGGTTGGGCAAGTATCCAGAAGAATAAGGGTAACCTTCGCCAGTAATATTGAAGGGGTCAATTCCCTGGTTTCCCATGTTAAAGATACGAAGCAAATGCTGCATATCTTCACCTTCGAGCATATCATGATTTCTCATTTTAATTTCTTCCTCTGAGAAGAAATGCTCAAGTCCTTTATAACTAGGAGAACTCGATGTGCCTATATCATGAGTGCCCAACATGGATAATTGTGGCGGACGAAGGGCCAGCTCATTCTCATCTCCTGGAAACTGGACCTGCTGCGAAACATTAATCAATGGATTTTGTAGAGGCAATGAAGAGCCATTAAACTCGGTAGGAGCATTAAGATTTGCATTCTGTGATTGCATCAATAGTCTGGCAGCCATATCATCACTATAACCTAGAAAGAGAGAAAAAGTTAACAACCAAACATGTAAAGATGTCTAAACATAGTGCTGGAAAAAATGATACAAAATCATTAAAATGGACATTAAGGTGATGGCATCCTTTTTCCTTTTGTGGGATAAAATGGAGAGGGAGAGAGCGATCAAGATTCCCATCTCACATTAAATATTAGAAATTTTTTTTCTCCTGGGTCAAATATGAGAATTTGTTTGTTGGAGAACTTTTATTTTACATGATATTGAAAAAATGCAACAGCCAGCTACTTTATTTATCATTAATAAGTTCTAAATAATCCTGTAGGAAAAAATATATACCTCCAACATTTAGACCAGAATCCATGAGAGTCTGCTCTGGAGGAACAGGAACTGATAGGCTTGATAGAGTGTGTTCCTGGTTAATTGAGTTAGGATGATGGTGATGATCTTGTGGACCCAATGGAGCATTGGTCCCAGAAGCACCTGCACTGTCACTCTGGCTAAAGCTTAACAGAGACTTGCCATCATACTCGATCACATGCATCCAATTGTCATATGCCTTTTTCACCAACGCATCAACACAGACCTGCAAGAAAGAAATAAAAAATTCTCAGACTACATCCTTGGTCAGATCGAAGGAAACAAACACTCTTTGTAACAGCTGCTATGGACCACCTACACCTCTTTCCCAGGTAGATACCTCAATATGAAAAAGTATTATGTATGAAAAAAAATGGCAATCAGTAGATGCAATTGCTCACACCCTAAACATAGAAATCTAACCAGATTTAAATATTGGAATATCAACTAACTCCAACGGATGAAAAGCATGATCATTAGGAAATAGGGATTACAAAGAAAGACATAGTTATCTACCTTTTGATCTTCAGATAGAGAATCAGCTGAATAATACTGTCCATTAGCTATTAGGCCACTCAATTCATAAATATTGTTAAAGACTACACCAACAGTCCGCACGTCATCAGGGTAATAAATATAAAGCTTCCCGTTCAGAATGCAAGTCTTTGCATGCTCAACCAAGACATCCCACATCTTATTTGACATGCCACTTCCAAGAATCTAGAGAAAATGAGCAAGAAAATTTGTGATAAAGAAAGTAAGAAATAGAACTAATTATTCAATCATGATACATTCAATTCTTACATTTCTTAGCCTCTGTGAGTAAATAAGCAAGAAAATTAGTGATAAACAAAGTAAGGAATAGAACTAATTATTCAACCATGATACATTCAATTCTTACATTTCTCAGCCTCTGTGAGTCTCTAACTACTAGTTGCAGGAAGTCTTCAACAGTATATATTCCAGCTCTATTTAGCCTCTTGTGAAACGAACCATCTTTTCCAATTTTCTCCAATCTCCATACCTCGTCACTCAATGCAGGGGGATAGTGTTTCTTGTATACTGAGGAGAAGGGGCATAAATAAATAAATTTTAAAAAAAAAATGCACTACCAGCCTCAACAAGGGGAAAAAAAGAATGTGCAGAATTTTTTGAACAAATTAAGAACTCACATTCTCCTCGGTGATCCTTCACGGTGAATGCATCTGTCTTTGCTTCACGGATTCGAATGCCTTCACAAGAACCTGAGGCAACCGTCAACCCTAGCCTAAATTTCCTGCTTCTTATCCAGCTAGAGTTGTCAGTGAATGTTAGCTCCCCCAGCATCCCAACACCATCCTTCAGTGTCACTTGCAGATCTCCAGTTAGAAGTGGTCTCTTTCCATCACGCTCTTTGACTATATGGCTGTCAAATTCATCTTGAGTCCAGTTATCATTATCTTCATTATTAAAATCACCTTCAAGCACAACAACATCCAGCTTCACTGAGGACTCTGGACCAGATGTGACAATGTGACCAGTGTTTGCATCAATCAATACAACATGGATTGCAGCACCCTGCTCGCCTTCCACTTTCCCTCCAGTAAAGAGAGGGAGGGACAACCTGGATCGAAAGTGCAGTTGCAAATTTCTTCCATCAGGCCCCTTTATGGGTTTAGGAGGAGACCTGTAATTCTAAACCATTAGAAGAATGCAACAAAGACGAATAGCTATAACTTGGATCACTAAACTGCTTCAGAAGAGCATAGCATACATCAATTTTATAACAATACTTATCTAAGAAAATGGTGAATTACTGATCCCCTAACATGCAATGAAAGGTAACCCATTTCAAAATCAGAAAAGTTGCTCAAGACAAGAACTGAACAATAAACAAAGGTACTACTGAACCCAACATGCATAATGTCAGTATCCATTCCAAAGAAAAAAAATGAAACTAAAACATGTGGCCATAAATATGTCCCAACCTACAAAGACAATTGTCCCTTTTAAAACTGCAAAGCATGCCTACTAATATTTCAATAATGAATTTGAAAAT
Source organism: Rubroshorea leprosula (assembly GCA_020521535.1). Lineage (NCBI taxonomy): Eukaryota > Viridiplantae > Streptophyta > Magnoliopsida > Malvales > Dipterocarpaceae > Rubroshorea > Rubroshorea leprosula. The sequence continues at coordinate 589,761 of BPVZ01000089.1, forward strand.
GGGAACCCATAACCATGTTGCCCCGTGATGT
>BPVZ01000089.1:605741-627048 GCA_020521535.1 Rubroshorea leprosula
TAATGTACAATCTAACATGTTAAACACTTTTATATTAATTTATATCTTTATTATATTAATAAATAAATGGTCCAATCTATAAAATACCTTTTCTCATATTAGTTCATGTCTTTATTCTATTACTAGTAAAAAAAAAAAACTAAATTCGGAAGTAATAACACACGTTCCATTTTTTTTTGACGGAAATAACACACGTTCCATTAAGAGCATACTTTAAATAAATGCGCATTAAATTTGGATGTAATATCTTTGTGGATAATCCATGTGTCCGATTGTCTGAAAAGTCCACAAAATGTCGCGTTAAAATCGAGAACGAGCAGTATGCGTTACGTGATTGCATGACCTCTACTACTAGTGGTGGCGGGCCATGCACGAGCGACTGCTCCCCATCGACTGCTCCCCATCCCGCATTGCCCCACTCCCCTCCCCAAAAAAGACTCCTCACGAAATTACCGATGGATCCCTACTCTCTCGCCATGTGGAACATTTTTCTTTCTTTCTTAAAAAAACAAGGATTTTTTTAATTTGTATTTAAAAATATTTTTTTATTATAAATATATATAAAAAATATAAAAATTAATATTAATTTTAATATCAAGTAAATTTAATTAAATAATTAATAAATTAAAAATTAATTTTTATTTTTTAATATAAATTTATAATTAAAAATATATTAAATACACTTGTTTATAATGACAAACCCAAAAAACAAAGAATAACGCGCACGCCAAGTAAAAAAGAACGCTCAAAATGCATGAAATGGCGAAAGAACCCCCCTAAACTACTTAGCGTTATAAAAATGGTCTTTTCTTCTCCCCACCCTGAAGTTCTAATGAGTTTTCTGTTTAGATTCTGAAGTATTTTTATTATCACATAAGCTCTATTGTTTGAGAATCAACTTAAACAAACCATGTTAATTAATGGACATAGCCCAAGGGTGGTTTGGTTGATAAATAAGTACTTATCTCATTAACTAACCTTTGATTTTCTAATTAAAGAGATCATGAGAAAGTAATTTTTTTATTAATTCTTAATTTTAAAAACAAATTTGAAAAATATTTTTGACTAGATCAACATTATATAAGAAAAGAGTTGATGGAAATATGATTGGGTGTGGCTTGTGCAACTTATCCCTCATTTTTTTTTTTACACAAAATTGTATCTTACAATACGCCACAAGACCATGGCTCCCTAATATTGGGCCTCCCTCCCCTTTTTTATGATCCTAATCTTACAGCCTGTCATAGGTGGATTGTAAAATAACACATTATTTTTTTTAATAAGGAAAATTTTTTTGAGAGTGAGGGAATATTTGATAAAGTAGGATATATTTGTAAGACTATAAGGTCGAACCATGGATCTCACTAAGAGAAATGAGCACCTATTTTATTGCAGCCAGAAAAGTAGGTCCACCATATCTCTATTCTAGAATTTTGCATACGCGGATATTTAATGTGATATTTGGAAGTATATTAATGAGAAAATCAGCAAAATATTTCATAGATATTCAATTAATATGCTTCCAATGAAAAACAATCCAGATTCAATTGCTCACATGTGACAATCTTTATCAAAAGGATTAGGTGTAAGTTTCTTAGTTGACCTTTTTATTTCAGTCTTATCTCTTAGTTGATTATGAAATTGTTTTAGAAGCTAAATTGACATCTCCATGAAAATTCAAGGACACAATTGTAGTTTTCCCATAACAGAACAAGGAAATAAAATAAAATAAAATAAACTTAAAATAGCTCTATCCAATCCAAATCCATTCGACATCTAGACAAGAAACGCAAAAAAGATTATGAAAATACAAAAGTCTTCTATGATAGGCAAAACAGTTTGAAATCAAGGATGAGCTATTTTATTTAATTTAATAATAATTCTTATGTATAATTTATATATTTATATTTATTAATTAAGTAAAATTATAAATTGTTATATTAAACCATTTTTATATTAAATTAAATAATTTAAATTATTAAATAAAAAATAAATTTCTTCTTATTAATAATTACCACATCGAATAAATTTTATTTTATTTAAAAATTTTTAATTTATATTTAACAATTTAATATAAAAGTAGCCAAACATGATCCTTCAAGGCAAATTCGTGGACCTAAAAGAAACATTAAAAATGCGCGACGGACTCGACGTGTGGTTTAAGCCTCACTAGTCAATACACACACACGCCTATATATGTATTTATAAATGCATTTGCTCTCTCTTACTAAAACGTCACTCTTTCTCTCACTAAAACTTCCTCTGACTCCTAACCCGTCTCCTTCATGACTGACCAGATCAGCATGTAACCTCCATGTTTTCCGAACGGTGCTTGGTTTCTCTCTCAGGTTGAGGTATCTGGAATTCTAGGGTTTAAGCGCGGGGGTGGTTTTTGAGGTTTGGGAAACGGCATGTCGACTTCTTCGTCGTCGTCGTCGAAGATTTGTTACAACTCGGACTGTACGGAGCTGAAATCGGAGAGGCCGAGGAAAGGGTGGCGGCTTCGCACGGGGGAGTTCGCGGAGCTATGTGATCGATGCGGGTGAGCTGTTTTTGGACTATTTGTTGATTTCGTTTTAGTGTCTGCTCATTTATGGTTTTTCCGAATTTTATTTTCTTTTTAATTTGACCAGGTTGAGTTTGGTGGGACTTTGGGTGTTTTTGCTTAATTCGGGCGTTGTTATGCTTTTCTTTGGAGATTAATTGGAAAATTTTGCTCTGGGTTTATTGATTTGTGAAATGGGTACTGAACTTTGTTTATCTTACTTAGAATGTTAGTTGGAGTTGGAATCTACAAAACTTTTCTGAGTTATGTTGGTTGATTGCCTAGACTTTTTCTGAATCCTAAGTGATTTTCTGAAGAGTAGTTAGTATGAATGTGTGATAGCAGTTTTGAGGTTCGTGTGGTTCAACTGTCATTCTCAATTGGGTTAGTGAGAGTAGTAGGATACGGTTTGAAGATAGGGGGTAGCTTCAAACTATATTGAATTGTTCGAAGATAACAGTGTTCCTTAAGTTTTATCAATTTATCAAATTGGTTTAAATGCTTCGTGAAGTGTTATCTCTCTGCATTCTGTTTTGGTATCTCTAACTAGTCAAAACTGACTCTAGTTCTTGTGGTTTTAGTATTGCTTATGAGGAGGGAAGATTTTGTGATACTTTCCACTTGAATGCTGCAGGCTGGAGGAATTGTGAGTCTTGTAGGAAGGTTAGAATGTTTATCATTGATTTATTTATGTGATGATCATGGTGTTTATTTTAGATATTGACTAAATGCATTAGATATTCCCAGTTTTGGTTTTGTTTCTTTTGTGGGGTTTAAATCAGCATATAGTTGATCTTTCTTTGCAGCCGGTTCATTGTGGATGTATAGTTTCAGCCCATGCCTTTACATTGCTGGATCCTGGAGGCATTGAATGTGCAGCATGTGCAAGAAAAAATGTTGTTCTGGTAAGGATGGTGTTGTCTGTTATCAGGGAGTGACTGTCATGCCCCTTTCATCATTGTGGCATCCATTTTTCATAAGAATATTGCCAATACAACAGTAGCAAGACTAGTAGCTTCTGTGGTTTAATTGTGGCTATTTATTAGTCTTGTGACGAGTTATCCTAACTTCCTATTAGTGCTGCTTAATTTAAATTTGGTCATGGAGGATAATAGAGGAAACTTAAGCATCTTGAAGTTTTTCTTATTTTGAAATCACTCTGGGGGTGTAATCTAGAGCCATTCCACCTCTTTAATTCCATAATAATATATGGTCTTCTATAAAAACCATTAGTTTTGTTCTCCACCTTATCTATGCATAGGTGAGAAGCATACATTTTTGTTTTGGAAAATTTTTGTGGAGGCATAAGTTTTTAGTTTTTAACTTTTGTATGATACATGAACCAAAAAAATTTCTTCATTGGCAGATTCATTTCATTTTGTTCTTAGCTCAAAGCTTATTTGTGCTACTTGAATGAGGCATCCTGGGTTTTTTTTTTCTTTTTTGGTATGGAACCTCTAATACAACTCTACATTCTGTAAATTGTATTCAGGGGCAAAATGTTCCATGGTCAACTCCTCTGTTTTTCCACTCACCGCCTGTTAAAAGTTGGAGCCAGTTAGCAGGATCTGGTCCTGTACCTTGGCGGCAAGCACCCACGTTGTTCAACTCATCTGCTTCTCAACCTGAGTTTCATCCCAGGGTATCTTATGAAGTTGACTTATCTACAGGCATTGACAGAATTGGGGCCAGTGAAAGGCCATCTTTCCCTTCCCTAGAAAAGAGGAAAATAGAAAGCTTTTCTGAAAGACTAATGAATGGAAGCTTGAAGCTTGGGACACGGGATATACTTGAGAATGGACATCCAGGTTCAGATTTTGTTTTATTTTGCTCAATTTAGTTTTATGGTCTAAGGAATTGTATATATATATGCCTTTCAGTTCAAATCTCTGTCATAACTAAAAAGAAAATATTAGTACATGATGACATACGTAACATGCATGTAAATGTTCCAAGTGCACTGTCATCTTGTTGTGCTGCTAGCTGCTGCTGCTGCTGAAAATGGTCTAGTATAAACACAACTAATAGGTTAGCTACTATCATTGACTATTTGCTGCAGGAATTAATGGTGAGGAACAGCCTAGCTCATGTTCAAATAAACCTCAGCAGCAGTCTTCCCTTCTAAAGCAGGATCAGTCCAATCCACAGTTTGGTCTAGCTGCACCTCATACATCCCAAGATGAAACAAATGGTCAACAAGGGGTTACTAACACTCACTTGCGATCAGTCACGCAACCTCCTCTCACAAAGCAATTTCATGGTAGCCAACAAAATGGGCTTGACTCATCTAATGAAACTCAGGTACGCAATGGGAGGTCTCGACAGGAAGCACGTGGAAGGAATCTGTTATATCCTCGGTATTGGCCAAGGTTTACTGATCAAGATCTACAGCAGATATCTGGGGAGTATCCTTTGATTGTATAAGGTTTTCATTATTATTTTGGAATGCATTTCTGATTTTGAGGCAGTTTCTATTCAAGTATTCAGTTAGCCTTTTTATTTTGGAATTTTTTTATCCGCACTCTAAAATGGTTATTATTTTTATTATTGACACGTACACTCTGAAATAGTGTGTATCTATCCATCTATCTATCTATTCATATATAATACCCATGCATGTCCAATCTTTTTAGTTATATCAGCATTTCTGTGAGACTTAACCATCCCTAAGTTCAAATTCTGTAATTACTCCTTTGTTTGAGAAAACGTTGAGTGCAAGTGATGCCGGACGAATTGGGCGTTTGGTTCTGCCAAAGAAATGTGCAGAGGTGAGACTTTCTATTTGATTAGAATTAAGAGAAAAATAACCTTGCCCCTTTCCTTATCTTCGATTAGCATTCTCGAAGTCTGTGATGGATAAAACTAAATTGTTTCTGTAATTGTTAATAGTGGGTGGGCTTGCAAAGCTTGAGAACAATATTGGTAGTCTAAGCATGCATAATTTTGGCTTACAATGCTTTCATATTTTATTGCGTTTGTCACATACACAGAGAAACCTCTGTCAGGAGAGTGGATAATTATTTCAACACTCTTGTGAAGGTGGCTTGTTTTGTCAATAACTTGTATGATGCTTTTGGAAAAATGATAATTTTGGCCTTTACTTTAGTTTAACTTTGTGAGTAGTTTTAAACTTTTAATTTCTCATAAATTCTCCATTTGTCCTCTGGATTTCTAACTTACTAATGTGTTAAACCTTGAAACAGGCATACTTCCCGCCAATATCTCTGGCTGAGGGCTTACCTCTTAAAGTCCAGGATGCGAAAGGAAAGGAATGGATATTTCAGTTCCGGTTCTGGCCCAACAATAATAGCAGAATGTATGTTTTAGAGGGTGTTACTCCTTGCATTCAGAACATGCAACTGCAAGCAGGTGATGTAGGTAAGCATCTGGTATCACTGAAATCATGATTCAGAAACTTCAGCTATTATATGCTCACCATGATATAACCTATTAGGTGCCTCACCCATCATCAGTTTCTTTTCTTTGGAATTCCCTCAGTCTTGGTTTATCTGCTGCTTGAATTTACTGGTTCTAATGTGTCTCTGAGATGGAGCTTGAATCTGTTTATAAGTTTCGAATGGCTATGATTTTTCCTGGAAATTTTGTTTCTCATCTAATTTATTGTTGTATGTTATTACATACTTGATTCTTCATACTTTCTATCACTTCATTTCGAACTGAATTTTTAATCTGTTTCCTCAGTAACATTTAGTCGGTTAGAACCAGGTGGAAAATTGGTTATGGGTTGCAGAAAAGCTCCAACTGCTCCAGCATCAGATCAGGTTCATTTTCAATAGCATACCATCTTCCAGTGAAAATATGTGTGAAATTACTTTCCTATTATGTGTTTCTATTCCAATTGAGTTTCTTGACTTTTCATATTATGGCAAAAAAGGAGGATGGAATATTTCCTTAAGCCTGGTTGGTGGGGCAAGGAACCATGTTTCTTGAATTTGGGCTTCTGTATACAATTTATCTTGATTTAAATCATAACCAAGATTATTAGATCTCTTTGATAGCCTTTTTTGGCCCCTCTCTGGTAGTTGGAACTGCTGAAGCTGTTTTGTTTCTAGATCAGTTGACAGTTGTCTGTTGCTGTTTAGGCTAAATATGTTGCCAACAGATGTGATGTTGATGTAGAGTTCTGGTTTAGGATTTTGGTATTAATTTTGAAGTAGTCCTTCATGATCAACAGCTTTGAAAGAAACTTAAATTTCTTTGCCTCTGGTTATGTTGACAGGACAATGAAGGGAAGACTGGCAATGGAGTTTCAGTACATGTAGATGTTAGTATTTGAAAATCTAAAACTGGTGATGTTGCGTTAACTATTTTTCATTAAATTTATAGCTCATGTAGTGTTTAATCAATTGACCAGGTTGACTTGGCTGATCCCACCTCATGGTCAAAAGTTGATAAGTCAGGGTACATAGCAAAAGAAGCATTGGGATCTAAATCTGCAATTTCTAGGAAGAGAAAGAATAGCATGCTAGTTTCAAAGAATAAGCGCATAAGAATTGATAACGAGGACCTAATAGAGCTGAAAATAACATGGGAAGAAGCTCAAGGACTGCTTCGCCCACCTCCCAACAATGTTGCCAGTGTTGTAGTGATTGAAGGATTTGAGTTTGAGGAATATGAGGTACAACGGTTTCTGGGGCCATCCTCCTATTGTTTTATGTTTACTTGTCTTTGTTTTTTTAATTTCTGATTTCAACACACTGCATTCTCTCTATAACTTGTTTGGCAATTGGATGTGTTACAACAGGATGCACCAGTAATTGGGAAGCCAACAATATTTGTGACAGATAATGCTGGGTAAATTACTTTCTGTGTGTTCATTTTATGTCCATTGGTGATGTCATGTATATATTATGTGTTGTCTGTGTGTGTGCCTATATTTTTTTTAGCATCTCATCATGTTTTTACAATTTTGGTTATTATTTATTTATTATTATTTTTTTGTATTGGTCATGAAAACTACCTATGCAATGTATGTCTAGTGTTTTAGTAGTATTTTTTCAGGTTGTTAATTTCTGTCCATGGCAAGGGTACACCTGTTCTATCCTAAGAACATAGAAATTTGCACTTTCAGTAGTACAACACCAAGGATAAGAAAACATCAAATCATTAAATTTTAGAATTATTTATGCTTTTCCTCTCGTCTGTACTTGTCTTTTTCTTTCATCTATCTTACTTGGAATGGATTTGTAGTTTTGCTTGATGCTGTTTCTCCTTTTTTTTTTTTTTTTCCTTTATCAGTGAGAAGTTTCAATGGGTTCAGTGTGAGGATTGTTTTAAGTGGCGCAAGTTGCCTGCTACCACACCTCTTCCATCCAAGTGGACTTGTTCAATTAATTCATGGGATCCATTAAGGTAAGTCATGTATTCCCTATTTGTGGAGCTCTTTTGTCCTTTTGTTCTTTTCCTGTTTCCTGGAAGCTTTAGGGAGAACTTTTTTAGCACAACCAGAATTTATTAACACAGTATATTGTTCAGACCATTGCTTTCAATGCCAGTTTAAATATAAATAGTCTGTTACACATGGACCTTATGACCCATATTGTCAAGTGGATGTTTTCGTTAAAATATATGGCCTCTTTCCATGTTTAGTATTCTCTTTGTTTCTTTGTAATTGTATTTGTTCTCCGGCCCCCACAAAATGGAAAAGAAAACAGAATAAACCAGGAAGAGCTAAATGAGAAAGACCAAAAGTAGTTGTTGTTCAAGCATTATGATTAATATGTGACATTTTTTTTCACTGCCAGATCTTCTTGTTCAGCAGCTGAGGAATTGACATCAGAACAGCTTGAAGATTTGCTACCACACAGTAGTTCAGGTATAAGTTGCTTGGAAAAAACATAGAATATCATTTTGTTTGAATGATTGGAAGCAAATATGCAGATTACAGATTATGAATAAGTCTAATGCTCTAGGGATGGTATCATTTGTGTAATTGGTAATTCTTGAAATGATTTCCAAATGTGAAATTAGGAATTGTTTTGACCATGCAGCTGCTTCCAAGAAAATGAAGGCTGCTAAACAGGAACCAGAAAGTGTTGATGCTTTGGAGGGGCTGGATACTCTTGCCAACCTAGCTATCTTGGAAGAGGGGGAGGCTCTTCCAGCATCATCACAGGCCACCACAAAGCACCCTCGACATAGACCTGGCTGCTCATGCATTGTGTGCATTCAGCCCCCAAGTGGGAAGGGCCCCAAACACAAGCCAACATGTACTTGCAATGTCTGCCAGACAGTGAAGCGCCGTTTTAGAACCCTGATGCTGAGGCGTGAGAAGAAACAATCACAGAAAGAATCAGAAACTGAACACAAGAAGCAGCAACCACCATTGCCTGAGAAATTATTAGATGATGATTCCCTCACTTCTAGTAATGCAGGAAGTAGCAGTCCAAAACCAAAGAAGGTAGTCAGTGAAGGTTCTGATGATGATCCTAGCAAGAAAAAATCCTCATCCTCACCTTTTAAGGGTCAAATCGACCTCAATATCCAGCCGGAGAGGGAAGAAGAGCCATCTCCTGGTTCAGACTCTAGCAGCATGATGAGGTTGCTTCAAGATGCCACTGAGAGGTACCTCAGGCAGCAAAAGTTATTGAGCTCTGGTGGTAATGGTAGTTTGACAGTTACTCAGACCCAGCCAAGTGGAGGAGGAACAGAAGGAGAGAAACTCAGCAGCAGCATTGCACTTGGAGGCAGTCAGCCATCAAGATAATGACAGCAACCATCCTGCAGCCTTTTCTATGCAGATGTCTGGGTCTACGTCAGCCATTGGATAGATCAGTGTACTTCTATGCTATGCAATATTTTGAATTAACATTGAGGGAACTAAATTGTGGTGAGGGTGGAAACAGTTTTGGTTTAGGTTCACCAATATCGGCAGTGCTTCTTGGCTGCTGTACATACACAAGAGAGGTAGGAGGTCAGCAACATGGTAAAAAAACTCTGAATTTTGCTGTTAAACATTCCATCATTCATCCTCTCTGAAGTAATATATATGGATGTAGGCTTGGGTAGAACAACTGGGTAGAAGGTCGAAGCTATGTAGTTTTTACTTCCCAGAGCTCACCTGCTATCCTTTGATATAACATTTGTTGAGGATGTAAATTAAGTGCATGTTTTTTACTGTCAAAAAGGGGAGATATTGCTCTTCAGTAGTTTCCTTTTCATTTCTCATGGCTTATTTAATGATTTCTTGTAAAATATCTTTGGTGTATTAGGTTATAGGTTATATAAAAAAAAAAGTTTTTTCATTCATCTTGAGATTTAAAGTCAAGGTCTTCAAATTTCTTATGAATTTAGTATTTAGTCAGTGGGTACTTTCGTGGTTGAAAAATAATTTTTTTTAAAAAAATAAAAATAATTACATTACATTATAATACAACTACAAATTCAAATTAAAGGGGAAAGAGATAAAAGTTAGTGATGAGACTCGAAGTTAGATTTTACATGGTACATAGCTAATCTTTAGTGATGGGACTTGAAGTTATAGTTTACATGTCACACCACTAATCTTTAATCACTGAATCACAATGTGATTGATAAGATAAAAAGATAAATTTAAGTAATTAATGTACGTAACATATTAAGGTAATTTAAATAACTTTTTAAATTTTAATCCAATAAAATTAGTATCCTACAAGAATTATAAATAACAAAAATTAAAATGTCTAACAGGAATAATCCATAAAAAAATTTTAATTTTTACATTAAAAATAAAATTATCTCATATACTATATAATTTATTATTTAACTAAAGAATAAAAAATAAAAATTAAAACAAAGACACCACTCAAAAGTCAAGTCAATGGTCATTTTCACGTGGGAGACTTTGGTGAAGGGAAGTTAGGGAAGGTTAAGAGTATTCGCTTGGGTGGGTAAAAACCGGTTTCGGTTTGAAACTGAAATCGGTTTTAAAATAATCAAAAAAAATTTTCTTGAATTTTGAGAATTGAAACCGAATTGAAATTTTCACAAATTAATCGGTTTGGTTATCAAAAAAATTGGTTTGATTTTAGTTTTTACTAAATAAATATTAATCAATTTTTTTAATAATAAATTATATTTTATCTCATATTTTATAATATTTATTTAAATTTTTGTTTTCAAGAGGTTTATTTTCGATTTTTAATTTATGAAAAGTTTAATAGAAATCGAATCGAAATTTATTCAGTTAATATCAAAATCAAAGCCAATTGGACCTATGGCTAAATGGTTGGCCCCCAACCCTTAGAGCTTGGGTGAGGCGGAGGTCAGGATTTCGAACTCTGCTACCGCCGTGAACTCTCCCAATTTGCGACCTAATGGTCGCGCGCCTCTTTTGAAGGGTGGATTGTTCACCTTTCTGGGAAGTCTCAATTGTTAACAACTAACTCTACTAACTTCCTAACCATTACCCTTATTAAAAAAAATATATATATATATATATCAAAACCAAAATAATAAAACTCAAAAACTATTTAAACCAAATTAAATTCATTTTTTTGGTTTAATTTCTTGATAACCATTCGGTTACCCACCGAATGCCCACCCCTTTATATATTATTAACCTATAATCTGTAATTATAAAAAGTCAAACCAAAGACTATTCTAGACTTTGAAGTCAACCGAGTCGATATCCGAGTCAGCGATTATCAGCCGCCAACTCAGCATTCCTTCCCTCCATTCGACGCAATATACCAAGCCCCAAATCCGGAAAACCAAATCGCAAAATCCAAAGAGACCCCAAACATAGCATCCTCTCTCTCTCTCCCCTCTTCCAACAATGGAGGAACAAGGAGATGGTGTCCATTACTGGGGCAGAACCCCAGAGGATGAGTATTACAAGCAGCAAGGAATCAAGGGGTCAAAATCCTTCTACACTTCCCCAAGAGGCCTCTCTCTCTTCACCAGATCATGGCTGCCCATCTCCGGCCCTACCCGTGGCATCATCTGTGGAGTTCACGGCTATGGTAATGACATCAGTTGGACCTTCCAGTCCACCATGATCTTCTTCGCACAGAAGGGTTTCGCTTGCTTTGCCGTCGACATCGAAGGGCACGGCAGGTCTCAGGGATTAAAAGCTTACGTTCCGAATCTCGATCTTGTCATCCAAGATTTGTTGTCATTCTTCAATTTCATCAAGCAATATCCCCAATTTCATGGGTTGCCGAGGATTCTTTACGGGGAATCGATGGGGAGTGCCATTTGTTTGTTGATCCATTTCGCCGATCCAAAGGGGTTCGACGGAGCGATCCTGGTGGCACCCATGTGCAAAATCTCCGACAAGGTGAAACCCAGATGGCCAATTCCCCAAATCCTCACCTTTGTGGCGAAATTCTGTCCCACCCTCCCAATTGTACCAACGGAAGACATTATGAAGAAATCAATCAAAGTGGAAGAGAAAAAGATAATCGGAGACATGAATCCGGAGAGATACAGGGGAAAACCGAGATTAGGCACCGTTCTTGAGCTCCTCAGGGCTACGGAGTATCTGGGTAAACGATTGGGTGAGGTAAGTCTCTCGTTTCTTGTACTACACGGCAGTGAAGATGCAGTAACGGATCCGGCTGTGAGCTTAGCGTTGTATGAAGAGGCAAAGAGTGAGGACAAGACGATAAAGATATATGAGGGGATGATGCATTCATTGCTGTTTGGAGAGCTAGAGGAGAACATCGAAATTGTTCGCAATGATATGTTTGATTGGTTGAATGAAAGATGTGGAGGAATGGCTGAATAAGATTTGTGTTAAATTAAAGTTTATGAATTTGATGGTGAAGATTGCCTCATATTTAGGAGGACTTCTCAAATTGTCATTAAACTCATTTTTAAATGCATTGTATTTGAATTTCAATGGTTTTTTTTAAGTGATTCCCTTGGTGTTAAGATGCATATTGATTTATTGGATTTATATAAAGTATAATTAAAGACATATCATCATTAAAGAAAGATATATAATTTATCTCAAAATTAAAAAATTTATGTGAAATATAGAGTTTTCTTTTATGGAATAGATGCATGTGAATGAATGCTTCCAGATGCTTCTGTCAATTTCCTATTTAGTAAATCTAATTATGCCCAATAGGAATGCCCACTTTAGATTTAGCACTTGAGTTGGACAGGAAGGGTTTGAAGATGTGGAGAGGATGGACATAAAAGGATGACAGGGTCAACCTAACAATGAACAGAGGAAAGATCATTTACTAATATCAAGCAAACATAAAAACCTCAAGTTCCTATTTCCTTCTTTTCTTCCTCCCCAAAATAAGGAACCTTTTCCTACAACCATTTTATGGTTACACTTTTACTTTTGTTTTCCCTTTGCTCTCAAACAAACTGGATTTCTTTGGGGGAATTTCAGAAGCAAAAAAGGAATCATATTTTGCAGAAGAGCAGTGATAATCTATTTATTGGAGCGAAGATGAATGATCTGTTCTCGAGTTCGTTCAAGAAGTACACGGATCTGCGGCAGCAGACGCAGATGGAAGACATGGAGGCTGGGAAGGAGAGTGTTAATCTAGACAAATTCTTTGAAGATGTTGAGAATGTAAAAGAAGACATGAAGGGTGTTGAGAGGCTGTATAAGGCATTACAGGATGCCAATGAAGAAAGCAAAACCGTCCACAATGCAAAGACCATGAAACAGCTCCGTGCTCGGATGGATACTGATGTTGAACAGGTTCTTAAGAAGGTGAAAATAATCAAGGGAAAGCTTGAAGCCTTGGAACGATCCAATGCAGCTAGTCGAAACATTCCGGGTTGTGGCTCTGGATCTTCTGCAGATAGAACCAGGAGCTCTGTGGTCAGTGGATTGGGGAAAAAATTGAAGGATTTGATGGATGATTTCCAGGGATTAAGAGCAAGAATGACAGCAGAGTATAAAGAAACAATTGAACGACGGTACTTCACCATTACAGGACAGAAAGCTGATGAAGAAACCATTGAGAACTTGATAGCGAGCGGTGAGAGCGAGAGTTTTATGCAGAAGGCAATCCAGGAACAGGGGCGAGGTCAGATCCTGGATACCATATCAGAAATACAAGAAAGACATGATGCCGTGAAGGAAATAGAGAAGAACCTGATTGAGCTCCACCAGGTGTTCCTGGACATGGCTGCTCTTGTTGAAGCACAGGGTCACCAACTCAACGACATTGAAAGCCATGTTGCTCATGCCAGTTCATTTGTAAGGAGAGGTACAGAGCAGCTGCAGGATGCTAGGGAATGTCAAAAGGACTCGAGAAAGTGGACATGCATAGCTATAGCTCTTGGTATTTTCCTCATCATCGTCATCCTATTCCCACTCTTACCAACAATTTTGCATTTCTTGTAAGTTCGACACAATTTATTCTGATTTTGACCATATCCCATGGTTAGATTGTACAGAAAATTTGGGAAAATTTTCTCTCTCTCTTTTGAGAAAGCATTTTCCCCAGATGTATAGTATTCAGATAAAAATGGCACAAACTAGAAATTCAGAGTTTGGAAAAATTCTTACACTGGAGGTATCCTATGATCAATCTTCAAATCTGAGAACACGAAGAGCTGATCGGTGATCCCTTTTGTATACTTTCAATCTTCAATCTTAATTGCAGTTCAACTGATGTACTTTCATTTGCATCTTGTTTTCAGTATTTGTACATAAAATGAAACACCAAAGACTGGGTATGATAAAAAACTAGATCACAAAGCTTTCACTCTTGTACAGTTTGTAGCAAGTTATCACATGCCTATTTTTCTTCAACATAGACAGGTTCTCAAAATTCGAAAGAAGTACATCAAAGAACAAAATCATTTATTGGTGAACAAAAGGATTGTACAGCTAAAACAATAGGAGAATGAATATGATAACATTGCAAAACAGAGTTTGAAATCGATAATATCACATGATAAACAATTCCATCCATGATCAACACAGAATATTACTTGGGAGTACAGAAATACAATCACTCCCAATAATGTAAACTAAAAATTAGTAATGGTGCAGCAAAAGACGTTATATGCAGACTTACACCAATGAAACACCAAACCAATCAAGTACCAGCAGTAGGCAAAAGCGCCATAAATGAATTGTAGGAGGACTCCAAATCAAAGTGCAGCTGCCTAGCTTGCTGCTCTGTCAATTCATCTGCCGCCCCCATCTTGGACAATCTTGAAATCCACTCCCTCATCTTCATTTTCCCCTCAAAATCTGGAGGCAGAATGCTTAGCTTATTGAGTGAAGCTGAGAGGTCGGACAGGAGAGGATACACTTGATCAACGGCCACCATGTTAAGTTTCAATGAATCCATGGCAGTGATAAAGTTCTGCACACACTCAGCCACAACGGCAGCTGAGGTGGTGGCAGAGGCCGCTTGAGCACCACGGTGCTCCACCGTGGCAGGCACCCCAGATGTCACAAGCCGGTTTATAGCAGCAGGGCAGTCCATCTTATACGTATCCGCAAAACGTTCAACGCTAGGGACAGTATCTTTGAGTGTGGAAGCAAGGGTTTTGAAATGGGCAATAAGCTTTTGACACTCAGCCTCATACTCAGAAGGAGATATGATATCTCGAATGTAGGCCTTCTCGAGCTTCTCTGTGGCTATGATTATGGCGTAAAGCTCTGCAAAATTCCCATACATTTCTCTCTCACGCTTGTCATTCCAGTGCTTAACATCCATAGGGGCAAATAAAGATGTATACGGGAACCTAGTTCAATTAGGAGGATTGGAGAAGAGGAATGGACACGCGCAACAAAACTCAACTTCTTCCCTGTTAAGCAATCATACTTCAGATTAACAAATACAGAAACAAATCAAGACCCATTAAATAACAAATTGGGTATTCTGTGTTCCAAACGACATAAACCCCTGCTTTTCAAAAACAAAAAGAACATAAGCTCCATCTGGGATTGAAAGAGAAGAGAAACAACAAAAATTTCAAACTTTTTCATCTCTCATACAAGAGTTTAATTACTATAAAAAAAATGATCAAACCATCAAGAACAGAATTTGAAAGGAACCCATATATTAAAACAGAATAAAACTCCAAACCTAGAAATCAAAACCATGGAACAACAAGATTTACCTCAAATCATCACAAAAAAAATCTATCAACCCTTACAAAAATCTGTGAAAACGATGCAGGAAACTGAGTATAAAGGGACTGCAATTGAAAACGAAAGCCGGGTTCTTTAGGGGGTTAGACTTACAACGGAGCTTTGAATGTCGTGCAGCTCCCTGTGACGTTGCAGAGGGGAAAGAGAATAGGAGAGGTACCTGCGTGTGGGCTCCAACATATAATTGCCAGTGCTTACGGCATCTACATGTAGCAGTTGGGATGTCCAGATGATGGCAAGACTGTTCTCCGTTTTGGCAGTGCCACGGTGGGGCTCGGATGCACTGCTGTTTGCGTGCTGCCACCGTAATCTATGATTGGATGATAATCACAACTCAAAAAGGTGGCCCAGCATTCCTGGCTCTGGATGGGCCAAACACTGCTCATTACTACAGTATTTGACTGGTGCTATCAGCTATGCTGGATCAAGAATAAACAGGCAAATAAATTTCAGAGCCCAAAATGTTGGTGCGGACAAATTGAAAGAAAATTGTGATTTCTGACTGAAAATTTATCTTTGTCTTTAATGGGCCCTATGAAAGTATGATTCTTAAATACGTGTGGACCTTATTAAGGATTAAACGTCATTTTAAACACTTCCATAAAATTTGGGCTAGCCAATAAAAATTAAGTGGTGTTATAAGGATAATCTTTTTATTTTATTTTTTTATACAATTTTCACATATCATTAAATAAGTAGATGCATTCAATATCACAAGTCTCATATGAATTAAAAGAATCAATTATTTTAATGACACGTTAATTGTATAAAAAAGTGACACAAAAATATTATAAAAAAAATATTTTCCATCAAAATTTGTTGTATTTAGGCATGTGGTCCAATTACATATCAATTTGTAAGACCCATGTTAAGAGACAAACAGCACAATAGTTGATAAGATGTTAAATTATCATTAAGTTATATATTTATTTTGACATGTGGAGAAATATTATAATTAAGTGTTCTCTTCAACACAAGATCGATCTTAAGCTTTATGGTTTGTTCATTTGGGTATCAGATAAATTTTCTTAAGACTAAATGATTGAATATTATCAATTAAGAGCTAAACCAAATTTGTGTATCATAGAATTTGGACGTGCTCACTTCCCTATAATTATAAAGAACTAACTTTAGACCAAAGAGCCTGGAAGTTGTTGCGATATAGAATTATCGGCTTTTGCAACAATAAGCCCATTTAGGGCCAATAAAGAACATTTTTATGAACATATAAGAGAATTTTTGGGGGGTAAGTCTTTACCAAGGCACTAGGACCTTAGTCTTGTTGAAGGTTTTCACACAAACCTTTCCAGCCCAACTGGGGCAGCAAGTGCATCCATTCAAGCAGAGTTGGAAAAGGCTTTAATTAGGCCATAAAGAACATGGCCCAAGTTCATATTGGTAATTCGAATTCAAGTAGAGTTGGAATTGGAAAAGGTTTTATTAGAAGAGTTATTATTTTTTAGTTTGAATTGTATTGAATAATATAATAATTTTTATTTTTAATTAAGAAGTAGTAAGTTTTTCAGTCTCCTTAGAATAGAAGACCAAATCATATTATAAAGTAGCTTGAGGAACCCTACTTTGCAGGATGTGTGAGTGTATGTAATATTAAAGAAAGTTCAATTTATATGGTTTTAAGTTCCGTACGTTAAAGTTTGAACTTTTATTTTTAAGTCATATATTTTTGTTTAAAATAATTTATATGATATACTTAAATGATAGATTAGTTTTAGGAAGTTTATATGATATATTTTGTTGCATTTAGCTAGTCCATAGGTTTTACATCTTAATTTATAATTTTTTTAATAAATTAAATTTTATATAATTTTTATTATTTATTAAAAAACTTGAATGTAAAAAAAAAAAAGTTAGACTAACGTGAAAATGTTTTAAAAACTGAGGAACAAAATTGCAAAAAGAAAAAGGTTGCAATTATGGACCCAATGAATGCATTTGAATTTTAAGTATAAAAGTAAAAGGTGTGCATAAACTCAAAAAGGAAAAACACAGATATGCTATTTTATAATTAAAAAAAAATTGCAAAGATTACAAAATCCCGACACGGGTTGAGTACAGACATGACTGTAATTGGTGTCGACACCACGTGTTAGGACTTAGGAGTTTGAATACTCAATTTTGATGCATAAGTGTCGACATTTATATATATTGTGGTGTCTATCTAACATTATCCAAATCATTTTTATTTTTTACATGTTAGCAGTTTAAGTGAGCCTCACAAATGGAATCTGTCTCCTAACTAAGCATTAACATTTAATTAACCCCCAAATAATAGAATTGAAAATGTGGTATTTTTTATTATAAAATTTTTAAATGTGATAATTTTGATAAATTAAAAAAGTAATATTTTTTATTAAAAAATATAATATGTGTGAAATCTTTATAATGATCTCAAAGTCAAGAAAATCCTTTTTTATTTGGATTTGGATCTTCTAACCTAAGTTTAGTTTAAACTCTTAAATTTAAGATCAAATTGTTTTATTCAACTCAATCCCAAATGCCCAGAACACAATAATTTGATTGGGAAAATAAAATCTTACTTCTTCTTTTTTCATTTATTACCAATTTAGAGTGTTGGTATTGTTGGAAGTATATATACAGAAATAAGTTAATGGAGTTGAAATCTTTACTTTCTATTTACAATTTACATATTACAGATTATGTAGTATTTTGTAAGAAAAGTAATACATTTCTGTATATTCATAATTCATATTAAAAATAAATTAAATCTCTTATTTAATATAAAATTCATTCATTACACCATATAATCTTAACACTCTAAAATCATCAAAATCAAATCATTCAAACCAATAGTTTTCATTAACTCACATCATAAAATAAAATAATAATAATAATAATGACTTGAGATGTGAAGGAAATGTAAGAAGATATAGGAAGTTGGAAATACTAAAATTGGAATTGTTGTTTTAAAACTATATTTTTTGAATTACATTCCAAAATTTCATTTTGAATATAAGCTACAGCTTAAACCTGTCGGCTGTCCGATATCATAAAACTATGCTCTTTGAAATGCAAATGAGGAAAGTTGAACTAGAAAAAAAAAAAAAAAAAAAAAAAAAAAACAAAGTAAAAAGTCCAATTACCAATTTTATCTCTTGTGAAGAAGGGTTTAATAAGTGAATAACCATTTACACCTCACTAATGCAAAATGCAAAAGGGGAATTAACGGGTAAAATGAAAATTTTAGATGGGAAGAGGGATGTTAGGATTTAGGAACATGGGTTTAGGATAAAAGATCACAATGCCCTTAAAATAGCTAATACAATATTAGAGCTCTATAAGGTCAAAACGGTAAATACAATGTGAAGTATGAAGACGACAATGCCCATAAAATAACTAATACACTATTAGAGCTCTTCTATGAAGTCAAAATGGTAAACACAATGTGAAAAATAAAGTGAGAAAAAGAAACAAAATTAAGTGATAAGAGAGACAGAAAGAAGAGATGACTCAAAATTTTTATATTTAGATTTAGATATCAACGTATAGAAGTTGTTAACGGTTGCCCGTTGGTTTCATTGTACCCAGTTATTAGCATTGTAATATTGTTCTCTTTACCTTCAATTTTTTTTGAAAAATGTTATCGTTATATTATAAGTTTATAATATAATATTTCATTACATAATTAATTTTTGTATTTAAAATCCATCCATAATTATGTATATATTTAATATCAAAGTCAACAACTTAAATAGTTCAATAATTATCTATTTTTGTTAAAAATAAGATATTTTAAGTTCGAGTCACATAATATACGGGTAAGGTAAGATAAGGGATGAGATGGTTGCCTCCCATTATGCAAATAAAACAAAAAAAAATCAGATTATATTTTTTTAAATATTACATAAAATTATAAATAATCATATGATAACATTATAAGTTTATAACTATAATATTATCAATTTTTTTGTTTTCTCTCATTAGGGATTTCCATGTCTAGTTTGTTCAAGGCTTGTTATTTTCTTCTTTTGGGCCAAGGCCCGGTTGATATCTGGTTCTCTTTTCAATCTTTCCTCCTCCGCCGCTGTTTCTCCTTCTACCCCTCGATTTCGTTTCTGTCCTAAGCCGAACTTATTCTTTCGTCTTCATCTCGGATTCGCACCACCATGTGCGGACGGCGGCTCTAGGGTTTAAGCGTCTGGCGAATTGAATCACTGTGTCCTAATTTTCGACCAGGTCAGTATCTCTACCTTTCTGAGAAGGTTTTAGGGCTTTTTTTAATTTTCTGCTCTCATGTCGATCTCAAAAGAACTTTACCCATCTCAAGATGACCTCCCCTACGAGGAGGAGATCTTACGCAACCCTTTTAGTCTGAAGTTGTGGTGGCGTTATCTGATTGCTAAGTCAGAAGCTCCTTTCAGTAACCGTTTCATAATCTATGAACGCGCACTTAAAGCTCTTCCTGGTAGCTACAAGCTATGGCATGCGTATCTGCGAGAACGCCTTGAAATTGTTAGAAATCTACCCGTTACTCACCCCAAGTATGACACCCTCAACAATACGTTTGAAAGAGCTCTTGTCACAATGCACAAGATGCCCAGGATATGGATAATGTACTTGCAAACCCTGACGGAACAGAAGTTGATTACTAGAACGCGTAGGACTTTTGACAGGGCTCTCTGTGCGTTGCCAGTGACTCAGCATGACAGGATTTGGGAGCCTTATTTGGTATTTGTAAGCCAAAAGGGTATCCCTATTGAGACCTCACTGAGGGTTTATAGGAGGTACTTGAAGTATGATCCTTCTCACATTGAAGATTTCATTGAGTTTTTGGTGAATTCAAGTCTGTGGCAAGAGGCCGCGGAGAGGTTAGCTTCTGTTTTGAATGATGATACCTTTTATTCAATAAAAGGGAAGACAAAACACAGACTGTGGTTGGAGTTGTGTGACCTGCTTACAACACATGCGACGGAGGTTTCGGGGCTCAATGTGGATGCAATAATTAGAGGTGGGATACGGAAGTTTACAGATGAGGTAGGAAGGCTATGGACTTCGCTTGCTGATTATTACATTAGGAGAAGTTTGTTTGAGAAGGCTAGAGATATTTTTGAGGAGGGTATGACAACAGTAGTAACTGTGAGGGACTTCAGTGTAATATTTGATGCTTATTCACAATTTGAAGAGAGTGTGATTGCTCACAAGATGGAGAGCTTGGATTTAAGTGATGAGGAAGAAGAAGACATACAAGAAGATGTGATTGAGGAGGATGAAGATATTCGTTTGGATGTTGATCTGTGCAAGTCAAAACAGAAGTTTGAGAGGAAAATATTTAAGGGGTTTTGGTTGCATGATGACAAGGATATAGATCTAAGGTTGGCTCGGTTGGAGCATTTAATGAACAGAAGGCCGGAACTTGCCAATAGTGTCCTCTTACGTCAAAATCCGCATAATGTGGAGCAATGGCACAGGAGGGTAAAGATTTTTGAGGGTAGCCCAACCAAACAGATTTTGACTTACACAGAAGCAGTGAGGACAGTTGATCCCATGAAAGCAGTTGGGAAGCCTCATACCTTGTGGGTTGCCTTTGCTAAATTGTATGAGAACCACAAAGATATAGCTAATGCTCGAGTGATTTTTGACAAGGCAGTGCAAGTAAACTACAAGACTGTGGATCATCTGGCTAGTGTTTGGTGTGA
>BPVZ01000089.1:668225-679156 GCA_020521535.1 Rubroshorea leprosula
TTTTAAAATATATCTTTAATGATATTAAATTTTATATAATTAATAAAAAAAATTGATATGTATTACTTACAAAAATAAAATATTAAATTTAAAAATTAATTTTTAAAAATATTCATCAAAATCTAAAAGTTAAAAATCTAATTTTTTTTTATAGACATGGAAACTAACATATACTATTTTAATATGTATAAAAATTAATAAACTAATTTAATATTGTTTACTAAATTAACAAATTAAATCCATTTTCACCACTAGTCCAGCCATTAAAGCAAATTACTTTAAATGACAATTTGCAGAAGCAGGCCTGCATAATCCTTTTCCCTCTTCAACTAAGCACATCAACGGTCCTCTTCTTTCTTCTCCAATCGGGCGGTCCGCAATCCTTTCCCTGTTCATCACTCACTTCATCACTTCCCTCTTCATTAAGACAGACTACTTTATATAACAATTTGCAGAAGCAGGCCTGCATCATCCTTTTCTCTCTTCAACTAAGCACATCAACGATCCTCTTCTTTCATCTCCAGTTGAGCACTCCGCACTCCTCTGTTCTTCACTCACTTTACTTCTCTCTTCACTTCTCTTTTTTCGTTTCCAACACACAATGAACGACTTTGATCCTGCCAACGCTACCCAGTCTTCGGCTGTGGTGGAAAATTCCACCACAGGATCTGAGGAAGGAGGAAACTCCAAGAGACAGAAGATTCTTCCCAAGACCCTTGAGTCAAAAAGCTTTGCCATCAAAGACTTTGAGGGCAACAAGGAGGATCAAGAAGATTACATAGCCAACACCATGGCTACCTACAAGAAGAACCTCACTGACCGCAGCGAACACCAACTGGGTATGATTTTTCTTTAATTTGGTTGCAATTTACGGTTGTAAGTATTGAGGGTTGATAATGCTATGAGATTGGCTAGGATTTTGAATGAATGATACCGTGTCTATTTTCATGTATACACATTGATTTATATACATTGATTCTCTCATAGCAACTACTCGGCAGAGCGAAGCTAAATATTCATGAATTGATAATAAGGCTTGATTGCTGAAATGGTTATCCTTGATTGCTGGAATAATTGTTGGAATGATTATCTGATTGCTTTTCTCAATGCTTGCTTCAGGCTACCCTTTTAATCTGGAATATGATTACAAGGACCTAAATCAGTTGATGCCTTTCTCCATTAATAATATAGGAGACCCTTTTATTGGCGGCGACTGCGGTAATCATTCAAGGCCGTTTGAAGTTGGTGTCTTGGATTGGTTTGCCGAATTCATGAAAATAGAGAAGAATGAATACTGGGGTTACATTACAAGTTGTGGAACCGAAGGCAATTTCCACGGCATTCTTACCGGGTGAGTTTTAATTGTTGCCAAATTATTGTTATTTAGATATTATATATAAAAGCTGAAAATATATTATGATGGATTTTGCAGGAGAAAAATGTTTCCAAATGGCATTTTATATGCCTCAAAGGAATCCCATTACTCTATTGCAAAAGCAATAGATATGTTTAGCATGAAGTGGGTGCAAGTTGAAACACAA
This sequence comes from Rubroshorea leprosula, assembly GCA_020521535.1. Taxonomy (NCBI): domain Eukaryota; kingdom Viridiplantae; phylum Streptophyta; class Magnoliopsida; order Malvales; family Dipterocarpaceae; genus Rubroshorea; species Rubroshorea leprosula. Next base: position 669,767 of record BPVZ01000089.1, read on the forward strand.
GTTAGTGGGGAGATTGATTATCATGACTTCAAAACTAAGCTCCTTGCTAACAAAGAATTTCCTGCCATAGTTGTTGCTAACATAGGTTTGTCTCTCACACTCACACAAACACACCCTTTGACGAAAGTATTTAGTATGTGGCTTTTGATGGGAATAACTTAATGTCTTAAGGAATGGTGTTTGTTGTAGGAACAACCATGAAAGGTGCCGTGGATGACATTGATTTTATCATTCAAATTCTTAAAGAGGGTGGGATTTCACAAGATAGATTCTACATTCATTGTGACGGGGCATTGAGTGGCATCCTTTTGCCTTTCATGGAATGTGTAAGTTAATGCATTTCTAGCATGTACTAATTTCGAATCACACATTTTGTATTTTGTTAAGAGATTTTACTTAAGTATGATATTATTTTCGGTGGTTAACAGGAAAAGAAGGTTATTAGTTTCAAGAAACCAATTGGAAGTGCCTCCATATCAGGGCACAATTTTATTGGGTGTCCAATCACTTGTGGTGTTTTGATAACAAGAAAGGACTACATTAATTTCCATTCAAGAAATATTGAGTACATTGCCTCACAAGATGCTACAATCATGGGAAGCCGGAATGGCCATGCTCCTATTTTCCTTTGGCATGCACTCAACAGAGAAGGTTGCAAATTGATCCAAAAACAAGTTGAGGAATGCCTCAAAAATGCTCGCTATCTAAAGGGATGCTTGTGCAAAGCTGGGATTAGCGCAATGCTAAATGAAAGTAGCATCATTGTTGTGTTTGAGCGACCAAAGGATGAGGAGCTCATTCGAAAGTGGCAGTTGGCTTCTCAAGGAAACGTTTCACATGTGGTGGTGATGCCACATGTATCTGTTGCAATGCTGAATACTTTCTTGGATGAGTTGATTTCAAAACGCTTAACTTGGTATAAAGATGAAATACCGCCTTGTTTAGAAGTTGACATAGGAAAAGAGAATTGTACTTGTGCTTTGCATAAGTGTTAATTAAAACTTATTAGTTATCATGTTTTGTATTATGTAATATTGTATTTGATGTATAAAAGTCTTTCTTTATAATTAAAATATAAAATGATGTCATTAACATGCAGAAAATATGGCAGTGTATTGTATGTGTCCAGCCATGTGATCAGTACATTGGTTGGGACAAAACAAGCAGCCCTTTTGTTCCTGGTGCTAATGTGCTCTTTCACTTGTTTTTTACATTGGATCAAAGTGTAACAACATGTTATCTGTCGAATCAATATTGGCCTATCTGGAGTCATAGCCTTCTTAACACCATCCACAGCCATAACAGAATCCATGTCAAAGGAGGCAGACTAGACCCATCCATGGAATTACTGTGCCTATGGTGTGCTTTCTTCTCCCTCTGCATCAATTTCCTGCCAAATTTCTTCTCAGTGGCTCCAGAAAGTATAAATACTCCACTCCTTTACAACATCAAGAGCAAACTTCAGCAGTTCATAGAGCTTCGAAACTTTATGATTCTCAAGCAGATAATCATATAAACTTCCGCCAGGCATACTCTGCAAGCAATAAACAAGCTTCCCTGTAAGTGCATGACAGTAAAACAAAAGAAACTGTAATATTAGATCATAAAACTATTTTTTTTGGTTGGCAACTGTGGCTAAAGAAAGAGTATTTCTTTCTCTCTGTTCACATTGGTTACCAAAGGAAAATCAAAGTAATAGAACATTGGGCAACAGGTTAACAGGGCACAGTGGAAATATTCAAGAAGAAGCTCAAAGCAAATGGAAAAAGTCTAACAATTTAGAAGTTCCAGTACCTGTCACCATACACAAATGTGTAGACTCTGTACAGGCACCAATAAAACGAACAACATTCGGATGCTCAACTGCTCTGTACTTATGCAAAAGAAGGGAGCAATACAGTAAATTTCTCTGTGAAAATGAACTGAAAAAATGCAAACAAATGGGGAGATTAATTCAAGACGTAGGAGATTGATAGAAAATTCTTGTAGCATAAAATTGTAGAATTCATATTTTTATTCATAGGCTGGATTAAGGTAATAAAGCTAAGGATCCTCCTTATTTAACACTTAAATTAGCCCATTCATCCATCACCTGAGAAACTTGTCTGTCAGTCTGTGCCTCTGCTGGCCAACTATTATCCAATAGGTAAATGGTTCAACAGGGAAAGAAAAGGAAGGGATGGCTTACAAGTAAACGAATCCTTTCATTGTTTTATTCATCAGTGAGAGAATTCAAAATTTTGACTGGATTCTTAAATCAATAAATAAATAAAATAACTGATAGATAAACATCCTAGCAGCAGCAATGTCAAAGTACAGAAGATCTTAGAAGCCACGAAACTGAGTCTACAATTGTTTTACTCTTAGTGAACTAAAATGAATACAATTTATCCCAAAACTAGAATATACGCATGGGAGTTGGCATCCAACATCACTAGGGTCATCTTAGTGAATGGCAGAGTAAGCTAATTAAACACCTGGCAGATAAATGGTTAAATACTTGCAAAAGAATAGCTCTTCTTTAGAAGAAAGGCAAGGTTACTTCCAAAAAGGCTATAATTAAAATTTATGATTATTAACAAGTGGAACCTAACACATACCAGCTAAAGCTAGTGAATTAGGTCTTAAGAACAGAGACTTGTTTCCCTTTTCTTCAGATTAATTTGATTGATATAAACTTGATCACAAGTATAACATCAAATCTAAACTAACAGCTTCCGACTTCTCACCTTAAAATTGCAACCTCTTGAGTGAACGCAACCTGTAGAGCATCATTCAAATGCTCAAATCTAAGAATTTTGACAGCAACATCTTGATCACAGTAGAAACTATGATACCTTCCCATGAATATCAGAGGAGTGAGAAAATAAGAGGACAACAAAGAACAGAATTGATCAAAGTACAAGTCTATATGAATCCAAACTTACGAAGGTCCACGAGATCCTGATGCAATTTTTTCTCCTGTCTTCAATAATTCAATATCTATTTCCTGATCTCCAGATCTTAATGGTGCCATTGCTGCTCTATCTGTAGCAGAACGAGAATGTGAAGATTCATGGACCCTACATTTTCAATACACCATATAATATACTTATACAAGGTGGATATAATGTTACTCAAAAGGGATAAGCAACATAAATACCAAAATTGCTCCACTGGAATAAAAAAAGAAACGAACTGAAAGAAATTTTTTCTGTCAAATAAAAATCAAGGGCTTAGAGAACTGAGACTAAGATCTTATTAATAAGACATATAGATGTAATATGGATTTTTTTTTTTTTTTTTTTTATACTGATACGGATTCTGGTGAATAAAATTGCTATAGTGGCTACAGCAAGAACTTTATGTAAAGGATAAGTTATGGTCAGCAGAAGATACTAGTGCAGCTTCCTAGAAAAAGAAGTTACTGAGTGTTGCTCAGTACTGCTTTCTGCTTTCGCAGTAAGCTTCTACACGGCAAGTGGCACAGGAGAAAACAAGTAAAATCAGAAAAGGAGCCAAGAAGAAGGAATGAAACATTTCAGGAAAATCCAGGTTTTTTTCACCATGGCAGAATTAAAATTCTTTAAGAGCTTAGGACCATGAAGACTTTATATAGACATGAATTTATTAAGAGCTTCTTTCTTTTTCAGTGATCAGCCACTGAGTTTCTATGACAGAGTTGGACTGTGAAAAAAGGTTGGCTTCCACAGGGAAGTACAAAAACTCTTAGGGATATTTGAAATCTCAAGAAACCACAGGAATTAAGATTAGCATGCAGGTCTTTCACACACCAGGGTGGATAAATTTGTATCTGTTCCATCACAGAGTTTATGCTTTTGAGAATCATTCCAGCATATGGTTGAATATGCAGATAACACAATCTCTTTTGATTTGATCTTTATGTTTGTAATAGATCCAAAGATATAACAGTGAAAGGATGCACCTTTATCTTAGCATCTAAACGTAAAAATCTTCTTTCTGCTTTGTATGTTGCATCTCTCTCATATTTCTTCTGTTTTTTATTATTTTTATTATTTTTATTTTAATTAGCATGCAATTTAGTGGCTGCTGCCACCTATCTATGCCTCCTTTATGATGTCTCTTTTAATCCTTGCTGAATGGGTACATGACCATTTATAGAAGTTACCGACTATGTAAACAAGACTAATCATTTGAGCTATTGTATTGCTTCATGTACCTCATTTGTTGCTTATAAGCTCACGTTGTAGCTCTCAAGGGAAAATACGTTGCTTTTGTTTCAACATATGCAGAGATTGATACACCTCATGTAAAATTAAACCCTAGAGTTGATCTGAGACATTTAGATGAGTTACCCTATGCCATGACCATTGTTACTTTTTTTTTTTTTGTTTGGACCACCCGGTATTCGGAAGCCCACTTGGGTCACTAATTAATCTGGATTCGAGTCAGACAAGATTGAACGGACGACAAAACTCTCCTTAACGAGTTTTAACGTAGCTGCAATCCCATGGCTTGAAACCAAGACCTCTGGTTAAGCTGGAGGAGTCTCCTGCCAATTCATCCAACCGCTCGTGGGTATGACCATTGTTACTTGTTGTTCTTGATTTTGATGGTTTAAAACCAAATGTGAATGGGAATATATTCTTGGCTTATTTTTAGTGATATTAATATGATTTTTATAAATTCCCAAATGTTGTGTTTGAATGTGTTTCCTTTTATATTAGAAGCCAAATTAATCGTGTAATTACCTATTCAATATATTTCCTTTTATGGTGAACTAATAAAAATAGAAATTACATATTTAGGTTACGATTCCAACCCCTAACAACAGGGTCCAAAAGCCCTAATGATTCTGTTTTGGGCAGACTTGCAGGGGATTCTCCAGGTTCCAACCCCAAAAATCAGAGTGTAGAAGCATAAGAGTCATAAGACTCACTATCCAATGAAGAACGAAGCAGAAGCTCCAACCCTTCATGCTGAGACTTTAAATAATTTACCATATTTGGATTATATTCTTTCCAATCATGCTCCAACGATCATAATCCTTTGATTGAGCAATTTTAAGGCATAAATATCAAATCTTGAAGCAAAGAAGAAAAAACAACAAGAAGAAGAGCTTTCAACCTTATAGAAAAGGAGAGACTGAGCTTCCACTTTTGTTCTTTGAGAAATCAACTCTTTTATATATTTGTTCGTGTCCTCTTTCATTGTAACAAATGATAGAGGGATTGGAAACCTTGTTAAATCTAGAAATCCATCCTGAGGTATAAGAAGGGTTAAGAGATTTGTAACAAAGGGATTGAATGGTTTAATAGCACTCGTAAGTTATTGGGAGAGCGATTGGGTACCTTGTTAGATCTAGAGAAAACCATCATTGTCGTATAGGACTAGATTTGTGAGAGATTGTAACAAGGGGTTGAATTATTAAAGGTGGATAGTGCTAACAAAACTATTACAAATGATAGTCTCTACACCCAAAAGTTGGAGAGCTTTTAAATTCAAAGCAAATTCTCAAGTAGGCAACTTGAGGAGTGGACTAGGTACGAATTGTGACTGAACCATTATAAATCCTTGTATTTAAGCTTTCTCTTTCCTTAACTTTTAATTTCTACACTTTAAATTATTTATTTGCAATTACTTATGAGTGTTCATTGTTTTGCACTTGAAAATTGCATAAAGTTTTTGAAAACCCAATTCACCTTTCTTTCGGGTTGCCATCATTTGGCCAACACTACTTGCCTATAGTGACAATCAATTGTGAAATGGAAATGAGAATGTTAGGTTGCTTGGATGAAAGATCACAACCCCCACATTGAAAACTCCTTGCTTGAAAGGTTAAATGGGGTTGCTTTTCAAGTCCAAAGCTAGCACTTACTAGATGGTGACTATAGCCGTGAATGATTCTCAATAATATTGACAAAGTAGGGTTACAGTATTTAGAATATGTATATACAAGTAAAAGACATATTTTTCCTTGAATATAATATAATACATTATCATCTCCTCACAATTCGTGCGGGATAGTGAAGAATGCATAAATTGGATCTTTAAGAGCAAAAAACAACTGTAGAGAGTGCTTTAATAAGAACATTAGCTCGTTGGAAGGACGAAGGAACATGCTGCAAAAGAATGGCACAAGAAGCAACCTTTTCACGAACAAAAGTGAATATCAATTTCTATGTGTTTGGTGCGTTGATGTTTTATGGGATTAAGAGACATATAAATAGCACTGAGATTATCACAATATAACACAGGTGCAGAAGAAAGAAAAATTCGTAACTCAGCCAACAATAGTTGAACCCAAATTACCTTAGCAATAGCATTAGTCATAGCACAATACTTTGCCTCAGCACTAGAACAAGCTACTATATGTTGCTTCTTAGAAGACCAGGAAATAAGAGGGTGACTAAGAAATAAAAAATATCCAAAGGTAGACCAGCTACTATCTAAACATCTAACCCAATCTGCATCACTATAACTATGTAGACACGGAGAGGAAGTTCGACAAAGCTAAAGTCCATAATGTAAAGAGCCCTTTCAGTACCGTAAGATTCGTTTCATAGCTTGAAAATGATTCATTGTAGGATAATGCATGTAGTGACAAAACAAAAAAGCCAATGTCAGGACGAGTAAAGGTTAAATATTACAAAACACCAATAAAGCTGCAATATTAGGCAAAGTCTAAAAAAAGGAGGACCACCATTTGCAAAAAGCTTCTGTTTTAGAGTCATAGTGGTGGACACTGCAGTACATTTCAATTCATCAATGTTTTAAACATGAATACCACAAAAGAGAAAAGCAAAACCCGCAAATCCCGGGAAACCCAATTCCAAAAGGACAAACGGCTCGAAATTGTCTGCCACTATACTTTTGCATATAAAAGTTGAAAAATAATCTCCCGCGCGTTCCAATTTATATAAAAACTATTTAAAAAATAAAAAGTACTCTTTAATGTTAACTATATTCTAATTTATATAAAGTCTATTTAAAAAAATAAAAACTACTCATTAACGTTAACTTTGGAATCAAATATATTTGGTGAATAGTGCACATCAATTTTGATTTTTATAAATAAAAATTAAAATCTTAACTCTAAAAGAATTATCATCTAATAAATATTTTTAAAAATTAGTTGTTAGATTTAATATGTTGGTTCAGATGACGGTAACTCAAGAAGGAGATGGATTATGTTTATAAAAACTTTATGCAACTTTTAAGAAACAAAGCAATGAATAAGTACATGCATTTTGCAAACTATTAAAAACTTAAATAAATAAAATGCATAAATTAAAATAGTAGGGTTAGAGATATCAAACATTTTGATTTATCTTGATTCGTCACGTTCTTTGATACCTATATTCAATCCTCGAGTTTCCTACATTTGAAATTTAATCTATTAACACTAGTTTCAATGAGTGCTAGTAAAATCAATTACAATAGTTTGCGGATGTTATCAACTGTTCAATCTTTTTGTTACAAATCTCTCAATCTTTTTGATATTTCAAGGATAAATTATTAAATTTAACAAGATTTTCCCAATCCCTCTTTCACCTATTACAATGAAAGAGAACAAGAACAAGTGTAGAAAATAGTTGATTACTCAAAGAACAAAAAAAAAAAAAGGCTTAATTTCTCTTAGTTTCTCAAGTTGAACACTCCTCTTGTGTGTCTCCTCCATACTCACATATCTAATTTTATGCTTTGAGGTTGCCCAATCAACAGTTTATGACCATTGAAACTCAATTGGAAAAAATTTATTCCAAATATGACAAGTTATTCAAGATCTTAGCACAAGGGGTTGGAACCCATCCCCATGGGTTGGAACCTCTGCTATTTTCTTCATAGCACAATGAAATTCGTGGTTCTGCGTCCTGAAACAAGAGGTTGAAACCTAAAACATGACATGTAATTTTGAATAAAAAAACAGAATAATCATGGGTTTCAGACCCTGTTTTTAGAGGTTAGAACCTCAACATAAAAATGCAATTTATGTTTTGTTTACCATTATAAAAGGAAAAATAGTAATTGGTACACACTCCGATTCAACACATTGCATGACATATTCATTAAAAAATTACTAATTTTTAGTCTAAAATTAAAGATAAACAAATTTAATGATACAATTATACACACAAATATAGAAACCAGTTGAACTGATTGTATTTATATTATATTTTTAATGATTAAACCAAGAATGTGTCAAAAAATGTATTGAACTGAGAGTGTATCAATAATTTTCCTAGAAGGAAACATACTAAATAAAAAATCACACAATTAAGTTGGCTTTCACACAAAAGGAACTACAATCAAAGAGCATATTTGAAGAATTATGAATATTAAATCAAAATTATTAAAAATAAGCCAGGTGAATATTTTCATTCACATTTAGTTTTAAATTCATTAAAATTAAGAATAACATAATGTTCTATTGATATAGATAATGCATAAACTTTTAAGTTAATTCAGCATAAATAATTATTTAATCAACAAACTTGTATTTTTTAAAGTATATTTAATGATATCAAATTTTGTATAATCAATAAATTAATTAAATATATGAGAGGAGATGGAGTTGGCGGCTAGAGTGGAGGAGGGGTACATTAGGGCGAGAGAAAGATGAGGAGGAGATGTTGGAGAAAATGCTGGAGGGTGTCAATCTAAAGGAGGGGGCAGGGGATGTTTGGAAGTGGGTTCATGGGTTGGATGGCAAATATGGGGTGAAACTAGCGTATGATTTCTTAGCTTCTTCGGAGACTGTTTTGGAGAACCAATTATGCAAATTAATAGGGTGCAGATTGGTGCCATCCAAAGTGGCGTTTTTTGGGTGGCGATTGTGCTTAGATAGACTCCCAACAAAGGAAAACTTGCAAAAACGTGGGATATTGCTACACGAGGGGGTTATTTGTGAATTTTGTAATGAGAAGGAGGAGAAAGTTAACCACTTATTTTGTTTATGTTATAATGCATGGTTAGCTTGGTCTCAGGTGCTGAGTTGGTGGGGTTTGAAGTCTGTTTTGCCTAACACAGTAGGAGGCATGGCAGAGTTCTTCATTGGTAGTTTGGGAAGCATAATTGGAAAGGAGATGGGTTCTTGTATTTTCCTAGTGGTTGCTTGGTATTTATGGTATAGACGGAATGCCCAAGTGTTTCGAAAAGATGAAGGTTTACCAGAAAACCTTCTGGAAAGGATGCAAGTTAAAACATTTATATGGGTAAAATCCAAAGTTAAAGGCTGTGTTTTTTCTTTTTACGATTGGCAATCATGTCCAATGGAGTGTGCTCTGGCTGTCAAAAATCATAAAAGGCTGAGGAAGCAGTTCTATAAAGATTGCGTACCCTCTAGTGGTTAGATAGGCGGGGCTGGTTTGCCTCCAATAGTGGAGCATTTGAGAACCTGACGCTTTATGCTTGTGATTTGTAAGCTTT
>BPVZ01000089.1:711553-724071 GCA_020521535.1 Rubroshorea leprosula
TTTTTTTTTTTATAAGAGAAGAGAAGTTGGAAAGTTGTTTAGGATGGGTGGAGCGCTGTAGAAGAAAAGCTGAGAGAAGGAACTGATGGAGATGAACGGAGGAGGATATTTGATTTTGGTACTTTTTCTTTTCGAACATCAAAACATCCAGCGACAAAATGAAATAATCTGAAGAGTGAGGATTTCATCTGGTAGATTCCTACATTTGAGTTTATGATTGCCGCTTTGTAAAAAGTTTTGATTTTGACTGTGTTGAAGGAAAAATTCTGCTGTATCCCGGGATACCGCTGACGTGGTATCTCCGGCCAATCACAGCGTACCACATCATTATTTTTACTGTTGAATAAACTGACATGGCTAATGAGGTGAAGAATTTTTGATGATGTGGCATGCTGTGATTGGCTGGGGATACCACGTCAGCGGTATCCCCGGGATACAGCAGACTTTCTCGTGTTGAAGATGGATGGAGAACTGGAGAAGAAAGAAAAGCTAGGAAAGAGAGAGAAATGAAGAAATGAAAAGTAGAAATAAAATAAAGAACCGAGTATAGTCGGTTCCCAGTTTAGATGTCAAATTCGGTGACTACGTGGCAGCATAACGTGGAGGGTGCTAGAGCGAGTGAGGAGGGGCGATTGCCCTTTGCATTCCTCAAATGTTTATTTGCAATCGGCTCTTCTTTTTATTTACGAATAAATTAATCTTTTTGTTGCTAGAATTTTTTTTTATTATTTAATAAACTAAACATCTTATGAGTTTTTTTATTAATGGCAATGGGCAGTATCACCGCCAGGGCCACCAAACCAAAAGCTTAATCCCCAGAAAGCATCATCCTTAAGGGAATTGCATCCAGTCCCACCTTTGTATCTACACCTTCCAATGCTACGGTAATGATACCTTCTATGGTTATCAATGTCTCATCCACCAGTGAAAGGCGTAGGTAATGGCAGTCCTGTCTACAGCAAAATTAAAATGTATAATAATAACATAAGTGTATGTTGATAAAGCGTAAAACGAACTGGAGAATTTAAATGTGCTTTATAAAAAAAACAAGTAGAGAGATGTGATTTTAAAGTAAGAAATAAAAGAAAATAACATGGGAATAGATGAAGATGGGAGACAATTAAAGAGGGAATGGTAAAGGAGAATGAATAACATTAATTAATGTACTAATGTAAAGTCAAAATACATAGAGGTAACTGACAAAACAAGATGGAGAATATGCTTTAAAATTAAAGTGACCCCCTTTTCCTCAAAAAAAAAAAAAAAAAGAAAGTGACCCGCAAAGACCATAAACGTACGTAATGCTTACCTCAGACCTTCGTGTGAAACCAAATCTTCCGTATTTGTTTTCCCACCATTTTGTTCCCTTCATCACTTTTTTGTTACTTTCATCACTTCTCCAGTGAGAAATTCTATCGGAGAAACCAACTGCAGGCTCTTGGAAGTGTTTCTCCTCTTTTTCAGTCAAGCAAAGGATTTGCATTTTTGCCCTAAGAGAAAGCAGGTAATCCTTGTTAATCATCCGTGCTGCTCTTTCTCAAGAAAACTTCTATCAGAATTGTTTTTCAATCCGCCTTTTATGGGATATATGTTGTTTCCTGATTATTTTCTCTTTGTTTGTCCTATTTGTTATCCAGCTCAAGAGGGCTCCTCTTTATCTTGTTTTACTCCTCCCTTTTGCAGTCACCAACGCTCTCTGTCTTTGTTATCCTCATATAAGTTTCTTTTAAACTATAGTATGGTTCACTGCAATCTGGTCCTTATGGCTACGAACGAACCAAATGGTCTTCGCCAAAGAATCTGACTCACAAAGCCAGGTATTGGAACTAATCAAACACAGATCTCACGGTGGATAAGGCAAAAATAAGGCCTGATCTATCTCAAGAGGATTGGTTCAAGGCTCTGTGGGAAGCTTGCAAAGTCATATTGAGCGAAGCAAAGTAAGCTGTAGGCTATGTTTTATCCATGTGATGTTTTAGCTCTTCTTTGCTGATTCCAGGAAAAAAAAAAAAGAAAAAAAATGGAGGTGTCTTTAAACTAATAGATTTCCATAGTAATTAATAGGATGCCCATCATATGAAGGATATTGGTTTCATTGTTTTCCGTTGTGCATTGAAAGCTTTTCTAACTCAGACACATACCTAAATTTTTTTCTTAACAACAAAAATATTATTTTTATTGATAAAGTACAAGAGATACTCTAAACTCATAAAATAATTACATCATATTCATTTGCTATGCAACAGTAACCAAAAACACCAGGCACATACCTAGACATATAGATGATTCTTTTTATATATGTAACAAAGATCTGGTTTTAATGGTTTAAATGTACTTTGAGATAAATCAATTGATGAAATATCACTTTCCATTCTATTATTTACTTCTTCCTGTGGTGTTGTTTTTGTGGTCACTCGGTTCTCGTGTACTGGTCCCACTGCAGATTGGGCAAAGAATTTCCTAGATATATTGATGTGTTGTTTAAAATTAGAAGAACGAGGTTTATATTTTAGGGATAGAGTAAAATTAGAACATTCTTCTAAGTAAAATATTAAGAATGATTATGAAAATTAAAATATTTCTAATGAATTAACACCTACAAAAAATTCATTAAGGTTATTTGAATAATTTTACAAAAAATGAAGAAATTTTAATATTTAAACTGCTAAGAATGGTCATAATTTTTATTTTTCTCTAAATTTTATATTTTCTTCAAGTCTTATCTTTTAAAATTTTTTTAAACAGTAATAATATTATTAGTCAGATCAATACAAGGGCTCCAAGTTTTATTTTTTAAATTTAGATTAATTTTTTTTTCCTTTCTTTTCAATCAATTATAAGTGTACATGGGTGATTAATTTAGCACTGTTAGTATGATGAGTTGAAAATTTATATTTATGTGTAGAAATTCTTTTATACAAGAATTTTGAGATATGTTTCTGCAGATGATTGCCGTGGTTGCACCCGAACACGAGAATATACGTCTCGCCATTGAAATGATTCTTCCCCAACGTGATATACAAACATCTTCATTTCTTAGAGTTTCAGGGGCTGGCATGTCAATCGCAATTCATATTAACAATCAATGGCACATTAATTGTAAGGATCTCCGCTGGTTTCTTCAAGAACTTCAATGCCCGTACTACGGAAGTAAGGACAGTTGGAGTGGATATCTTCAAATTTTATGATTTACTAGCTCCTCACATGAGTGTTAATTCTCATTTCACCATCATAGTTGACAATGAGGGATCTACTTCGGATCGCATCAGGGTAAGGTATCAAGGTAAGCGGTATTCTTGTGGAATTCATACGCTTGCTATGTGTGCAAGGGTTCTTCTCAATGTTGAGTGAAACGTAGCATTTATATTCTATAAGAAGATTAGTATGTTAATAGCCAGTGGAGAATTAACTAGGTAATTAAGTAGAGAATGCAATATATTGCATTTATTGAATATATACTTGGGACTCAAGCTAGTGCTTATAATTTGTACCAAGAGAAAGAATGGGGAAGAACCAAAAAGAAGAAGAGAAACTAAGAGTAAAGAATAAGAAGAGCACAATAATGTTCTAAGAAAGAGACTAGATGAAATATTCATTTTGCTATACTTTGAACACTGAATAAGTTAGCTAGCGGTTCCTACAAGTTCCCAATAATGTTATATTTTACGATTTTTTTATTTGAAATTTTACTTGTGTATCATCTTTACAAAAAAAAAAAAAAAAAAAATTTTTAACGAGAAGCCAAAAATTTTTGGGGACAAGATAACTCGACCTTACACAGTTTCGGATGTATGTACATTTGATCATCTTCATTACCCCTTTCCTAAAAATGCAGGAACCATAAATATTGATTAAGCATTGATGTTTATACATCCAAGAAAGGAGTCAATGGATCAATGCACGGTTGCTATGATACAAGTTGCCGGGGCTTCATTCTAGCCAGTACCAAAATTCAACTTGATATTCCCAAATGTCTCACTGGTTGGCGGACCTCAATTTTATGTTTATAATATCGAGTTTCATGTTCAAATCATTATTAAAACAACGAAGGTACTCAGTTTTAAACAGGATCAAAACAAAGGGAATTGGTGGCTGCTATACAGTCTAGACGATGGTGTACCAAAAGGAATAGGAGATGAGGCTGTGGCTCTACAGTGTGTGGGATGGTTTGCAGCCAGGGATCATCCGCGCTAACCTCTCATGGGAAGCAGTGGACACGACTGCCATTACCGACGTCTTTCACTGGTGGATACATGAGGCATGGACACCCATAGAAGGTATCATTACCGTAGCGTCAGAAGCTATAGATACAAGGTGGGGCTGGAGACAATTCCTTTAAGGATGATGCATTCTGGGGTTAAGGCTCCTGGGTTTGGTCGCCCTGACGGTGATACTGCCCATTGCCATTAATAAAAAAAAGACTCATAAGATGTTTTTTTTTTTGATCAGCAAAGACTCATAAGATGTTAGTTTATTAAATAATGACATGTAAAAAAAATTCTAGCAAGAAAAAGATTAATATATTCGTATATAAAAAGAAGAGCAGATTGTAAATAAACATTTTGGAAACAAAGTTAATCAACTAATCTGCAATCTCTCCTTCCTCCAACTCTTCAGGAAAGCAATCTTCTTTCGAATTTGGAAGGTTTCCTTTTTCTTGTGTTTCTGGTTCCTTGCCAAATTCAGCTCTCAAAGGAAGAAAATCATCATCATTTATTTCTGCCATGATATCTGAGAATATATCTAATAAACCTTGATCAAAATCGATTTTCATGTCTTCTAAATCTATTGATTCCTTGGCATGCGAGCTGGACTGCAAACTTTTGCCTGCTCCAGTGCTCCCCAACAAAGCCTTTGCTGAGTTATTTGATGATTTCTCAAACCTATTTTGACCGTGGATTTGGTGTTTTGGACTTGAATTCACATGCTTCAAGATATCAAACACTTGAGGATCACTGTTGTTGTCTTCTTTAATTTCCTCCTCGCGAAAGGTAACACCTTTTGGGCTTCCATTATCATTGCTGCCAGAATCCTTGAGCTCTGGTCTATTAACACTTCGGTCTTCTCTAACAACTTCAACTTCAAAATCAAAGCTATGTGAAGGGAGAAAAACATGAATTACAGGATATTCCACGATAACAATATTGGCCAACTGTTTCCTTATTGGGGCCTTCATATCTAATTCACGAAAAGGTGACTTGGGTCCCTGCAGTGGCACACGCACAGAGATGTGGTGTAACAGAAAAGAAAGGAAAAAATCAATACATTATCAATTGACAAGCATCAACCTAGAGAATTTTCAAAGATCGGTAAATTTAGAAACATGATGATGTGGTAATCAAACTTCAGTAAATCAACCATGATTATTGGATAACCAAAAGCAAAATGCTGGCTTTAAGACAATAATGACCATATATCCTCCAAATAAATAACAAAACTATAAGAGTGACACAGACTCTAAATAAAAATAATGCTGAGTAAACCTAAAAAGAGATCCAAAGTGGCAAAAACTAGTAGCATAACTAAAAAGTTGTAAACACACATAATAAAAAAGTTTAAGATATAATTATACAAGGTAATGGACATCTGAAATCAAGATTTTGTTTTCTCTACTTACTTTGGGTCTAAATGCTTTTCTGAAAATTGAAAATAAATATTCAAGGACCAACTAGCATCCATATGACCAAGGAAGAAAAGGGGAAAACCGTATCCATATTAAGAAATTAAAAAAGAAAGGAACAATAAACCACCTTCGGATGAAAAACTTGAGATCTTCGGATACTTTCGGATGAAAAACTTGAGATCTTCGGATACTTTCGGATGAAAAACTTGAGATTTTCCAGCTGCTCCTCAGAGAAATGTTTTCTGTTCGTTTGAAGTTAATTTTCCTAATCAAAGTTCAAATGATTTATAGGAAGTAATAGGACTCACATTGAAAGGGTGAGCAAGAGGAACATTTGTTTCAATTCTCCATGAGTAATGCTCTGCTGGAGATCCCATTCCTCTCTATAAACAGCAGCCAAAGACACACCCTCTCAGCAATAACTGCAACAGGATGTTGTCCTCATACAATCAATCTACAAAATTTTTCCTGTGATAAGATATCCAACTAGCTTCTAATTTTTCATTTTCTTGACAAGAAACCAAAACAGAGCAGAGACATGAATTAGTTAAGTTATGAATACTTTCTAATAATTTAAATTCTTATTTGTTTAATGTTCTTTCATCAACAATGTAAAACCCTAGGAAAAAAGGGAAATTAAAAGAAAAGGTAAGATAGACATTGCAACTTCTCTGGCGGGAACTGAAACAAGGTAGGTGACATGGCCAGGTTGGAGATTCTGCAGCCAGAGGTTGCAGCAGATCTCATTTCAGTGATGTCTATATTCATGGTATTGATCCCAACACGAGTCAAATAAAGGAATTGGTCTTTTTCTGCTGAGCCTCAACTCCAATGGCTCTGCCAAGGGACCAAGCTGGGAAGACAGAAGAAATGTGAATCAGAGTCCCCTGGCAAATAAGTAGGTAAACAATATCAGTTGATTACCAGCAGCACCATACCTTCAACCGAGGTAAAACAGTCTTTACACATAAATGAGAAAAGATTAAACAAGCACCCATATTTGCAATTGCAGGCATCCATCCATCTACAAAATATAATAGAGGCTTAAAAATTCAATACCTCTGAAACTTTAATACTGTGGAAAATAAGATTTAGTATCACAAAACAGTCAGTCATTTCATACATCTGGGAAACCAGTTTTTGTGGGATAAAGTCCTATCCTTCATTAAGGATTCCTGTAAAACTTAGAAAACAACTAAACTACTCCATGCAACATGAAGTCCACCGAGCCGTGCGTCAATCAATGTATATGTTTGTTTTAGTTTCCTTAAAGCTAAAACTCAAATTGTAACAGAAAAAATATACATTGAAGAGCAAATGAAATAAAAAGAGCATCTTTTGGAACTAGATTTTCATCTAAACTAGTGAATAATATTTGCAGCACAAAAAACATAAGGATCATAATTAACATCGGGAAACAAAAAGGGGGGGAAAGGTAACAAACCCTAGTTTTGAATCATCAGATTGGGATAAAACTGATGAAGCTACTCATCTCCTTGACAACTGATTGGGTTGAAACTGAAAATCATCCTTACCCAGGATAACACTATTTATCTCCTTGACAGGTTCCCCAATCGATCGGGATGAAACCGATTCCTTGTTTCCGGCAACAATTCTATTCATCTGACTGTCAGGTTCTAGGATCAAAGAGAATTGAACCCAGTAGAGAATATCATCCTAGATCGGACCGATATGATCAAGGAAAGATGCTTTTATCGGTAAAGAGCATAAAGCCCAAACAAATTTTCCATAATCATTGATGCTCAGTAAATTGCTTGGTAGTTGAATTGTTGGAATCCCCTGAGGTTGGGATGAAACCGAATCTTTCTTCTCCTTCTCTTCCTGGTTTTTGATTTCCATGATCGAGTATGATAGCTTGTTTGATTCTAAGAGGATTGGAGGAAGAGAAATTTCCTTCTTTAGTTAACAAAAACTTAACGATAGGGCAGGAGAAGAGTTTTTATTTATTTACTTATTTATATTAATCTAATCAAATAAGATGTTTATTAAAAGGGTTAATTAAATACGGTTTTCATTTCTCCCAAGTTAAAGATGGAGTGAGGGTTAATTAAAAGGGTTTGTTTATTTTGTATTTTAAGGGTATGAGATAAAGAATAATAATTAAACAAAAACTGTGATTTTTTTAAATGTGAAATTTTAAATTAAAAAATAATTTTAGTTTTATAATTTAAAATAAACTAACAAAAATTTAATACATAGCATCTATAATTAAAACAATAGTCAATTTTATCACTTTTAATATAAAAAGTAGTCATATTAAACAATAATTACTTTTTATTTTGTACCCTAAAAGTATAAGATAAATAAACCCTCTAATTAAAATAAATGAGAGTTTAATTTTAGGTTTATCAAGCAGATTTGAACTTAATTTTGGATTTTCTAACACTAGTGAAATATGGCTAAAGAGTTTTGATTTAATTGATAAAGGAGTTAGCTTTCCGCATGATTAAAGGTTTGATTTTTGAGAATGAGAAAATAATTTTTTTATGAATTTTTTAATTTAAATATGAATGATTTATTTTTAATCAGATTAAAAAGAAATTAAGTTTGAAGTATGTGTAAATTACCTCAAAAACATCCTAGTTGTTAAAAATAAAAAGTCAGTGATATTGCACGAGAGATTCATGTTTTATGTAATGAATTATATATTAAAAGTATAATTTGCAATATGAATTTAATTAAATATCCTTAATGAAACAGTATAAAAAATAATATCATTAAAAAATTTTAAGTAAATTTATAAAAAAACACCACATTTTTAAAGTACAATTCACCATATAAAATACATTTTTGATAGCACAAATAGGGACATATAACAAATTAATTTGCACATTATCATATAATATTCATAAAGCAAAAGATTCAGCATTCCTTGTACACATTGATCCATCAAAGTAACAACCAATTTTTTTTTTTTTTAATTTTATCAATCTGGTAATCATCATATAAAATAAACGCTACAGTTAGCAAATCGAAACTCAAGTGATCTGACTAAACCCAAGTGCACGCGAATGGATTCTGCATGTTGTGCAGGCCACACAAACCAACCAGTGGCTTGAGGGAACTGCACAATAATCTCTTCATCATCACCCACCACATCCACGTCACTTGCAGTGTCATGCATGTTGTAATGACCAGCCTACATAATATAATTAACTAGTTTATATAGTTAACCGAAATAAACATTTTAAGTATATGGCCTTTGTGAAGGTTATACAGCTTGTCATACCAAT
Source organism: Rubroshorea leprosula (assembly GCA_020521535.1). Classification (NCBI taxonomy): domain Eukaryota; kingdom Viridiplantae; phylum Streptophyta; class Magnoliopsida; order Malvales; family Dipterocarpaceae; genus Rubroshorea; species Rubroshorea leprosula. Next base: position 720,431 of record BPVZ01000089.1, read on the forward strand.
GAAGAATATGTTCGAACGAGTCCAAGTGCTTCCGCTCTTATCTCTTGATGAGTAACTCTCAAACGTAATTCATCACTAGGACCTACAAGAGATATCTCTTGTATAATTAGTACAATAGCAAAGGATGCTGATAGAAAAAAAAAAAAAAATTAAGGTGGTCTAAGTTTCCAACAACTCAAGTCAGGAAGGAAACATGCACCAGGAAGCATCATCCAAAGAGAAAGTATTGTTTTTCTAATTCTTACCAGCTCGCAGTTGTGGTTGCACATGCATCACCTCACGATAACACTTGTTAAAGAACCTGCGAAGCACCCTCCTCCTGAAATTTATGTATCTATGATCAGTGGCCTCAAGTTCAAGCACATTGATTCCCTGATCTGCACCATTAGCTATACCCACAGTCTCTATGGAATGTGTGGTATACATACGGCCAGCTGAAAGAAAAGAAAGATATATCAACATTATGCATAGTTTCACTTTTAAACAACAAGCAATTGAAGTAAAAAATCAAAAAGAGGCATGCATATGATGTTGAAAATTTTTCAAATTGCTGTGTTACCAGATTGGGAAATTGTACGAACCTCTAGCTGATTTATTCTGGGTTAGCGAAAGCATAGCAAAATGAATATTTCACCTAGTCTCTTTCTTAGAACATGATTGTGCTCTTCTTATTCTCTACTCAATTGGTTTCTCTTCTTCTTCTTCTTCTTGGTTCTTCTCCATTCTTTCTCTTGGTACAAATTATAAACACTAGTCTTGAGTCCAAAGTATATATCCAATAAATGCAATATATTGTATTCTCTACTTAATTACCTAGCTAGTTAATTCTCCACTGGCTATTAACGTACTAACTTCTTATAGAATATAAATGCTACGTATCACTCAACATTGAGAAGAAACCATGCACACATAGCAAGCATATGAATTCCACAAAAATGCTGCTTACCTTGATACCTTACCCTGATGCGATCCAAAGTAGATCCTTCATTCTCAACTATGATGGTGAAACGCGAATTACGTTTCAAGTGAGGAGCTAGTAAATCATAAAATTGGAAGATATCCACTCCCACTGTCCTTCCTGTTGTAGTACGGGCATCGAAGTATTCGAAGAAACCAGCAGAGATCCTTACAATGTGCCATTGATTGTTAACATGAACTGCAATTGACAAACCAGCCCCTGAAACTCTGAGAAATGAAGATGTTTGTATATTTTTTGGGGGAAGAATCATTTCAATGGCGCGACTTAAAGTCTTGTGTCCGTTCCCAACCATGCCAATCATCTGCAGAAACACATCTCAAACTCTTAAATAAAAGAATTTCTACACATGAATATAGATTTTCAGTTCATCATACCAATAGTGTTAAATTAATCACCTGAGTATACTCCTAATTGATTAAAAGAAATTAAAACATTAATCTAAATTTAACAGGTAAAACTTGATGTTATTGTCCTAATTTGATTAATAATATTATTTTCGTTTAAAAATTAAAAAAAATAAAAGTAAGACTCGAAGAAAATATAAAATTTAGAGGAAAATAAAAAGCAAGACCATCTTAATATTTTAAATATTAAAATTTTTTATAAAATTATTTAAATACTCTTAAAAACAATATTTTTACTGTTCGAAAAAAACAATCTAGGTATGTGCCTGGGTTAGAAAAGCTTTCAATTATGAACAAACGGAAAATAATGAAATCAATATCCTTCATATGATGGGCATCCTATTCTTATGGAAATCTGTTAGTTTAAAAGACACTTTATAAAAAAAGAAAAAATCAGAAAAAAAGAGCTAAAACATCACAGGATAAAACATAGCACACTCCTACAGCTTACCTTGCCCCGGTCAGTATGACTTTGCAAACCTCCGACGGACCCTTGAACCAATCCTCTTGAGATAGATCAGGCCTTATTTTTGCCTTAATCCACTGAAAAATCTGTATTTGATTAGTTCTAATACCTGGCTTTGTGAGTCAGTTTCTTTGGCGAAGACTACTTGGTTCCTCCGTAGCCATAAGGACAAGATTACAGTGAACCATACTATAGTTTAAAAGAAACTTATATGAGGATAACAAAGAGAGAGAGGGTTGGTGACTGGAAAAAAGGAGTAGTAATACAAGATAAAGAAGAGCCCTCTTGAGCTGGATAAGAAATAGGACAAACAAAGATAAAACCATCAAAATACAACATAAATCCCATAAAAAGGGGGATTGAAAAACAATTCTGATAGAAGTTTTCTCAAGAAATAGCAGCACGGGGGATTAACGAGGATTACCTGCTTTCTCTTTGGGCAAAAATGCAAATCCTTTGCTTGACTGAAAAAGAGTTGAAACACTACCGAGAGGATGCAGCTGGTTTCTTCTATAGAATTTCTCACTGAAAATGTAATGAAGGAAAAGAAAAATGGTGGAGAAAGCAAATGAGGAGATACTGCTGTCTGGGCTACGCGGGGGACGTGAAAACAAACAAAATAGCAAAGGTCAAAACAGACAAAATAGGGATTTTTGGCAAAAACCCTTATTAAGCCCCTAAAATTTCCCCAAATTATCATTTAAACCCTTAAAGTAAAAATGAAGCAATTAAGCCCTTCAACTTAGATTTGTAGCAAAAGTGCCGACACCTAAATTATTGTGTTGACACTCTAAGTAATTTTCAATTTATAAAACTTGTATTTTTAATTTAATCTTATTTTTTTATTACTTCCTTTTACCTTAATTAATTTGAAATTAATTCGAGTCAGATTTCATAAAGAAAAAAACTCTTTTAGTACATATATCTTTATTTATAAGATTCAAATTTTAAATTTTATTTAAGAAATACTAAATTATTTTTATTTAAACCCAAAAGTCATTGAGAATTCTATCATACTTTTTTATTAGGGTTTTTTTTTAAATAGATTAGAATCTGGATTTTAATTATAAAATAATTACATATCTCATTTTCACTAATAAAAGTTGAAGATACTAGATACATTGTTCTTTTGTAATGTATAAATTATGAACAATGTATGTGGTATTTTTAACTCTTATTAATGAAAATGAGATATATAATTATTTTATAATTAAACTCCAAATTCTGATCTTTTAAAAAAAATTAGTAGAAAAGTAAGACGAAATTCCTAACGATTTTTTGGTTTAAATTAAAAAAACTTAATTATTCTTAAATAAAGTTTCGAATTTGAATTTTATAAATAGAAATATAAGTACTAAAAGAGATTTTTTTTTGTGAGATTTGACTCAACTCAATTTCAAATTAATTGGGGCAAATGAAAGTACCAGAAAAATAAGATTAAATTAAAAATATAAGTTTTATAAATTGAAAACTACTTAGAGTGTCACACAATAATATAGATGTGGGCACTTTTGCTGCAAATCTAAGTTGAAGGGCTTATTTGCACCGGTTGGCGAGTTTAAGGGCTTAATTTCATCATTTTTAGTTCAAGGGCTTAAATGCTAATTTGGGATACGTTAGGGGGTTAAGAAGAGTTTTTGCCGGGCTTTTTACGTTTCGTTTGGTTTGTGGGACCTGCACAGGCAACGGTTGTCGGGGACGTGTTGCGGAGGAAGGGTTTACGCTTTTAGTTGAGTTAAAAGAAAGAGAAAAATACAATTAAAAATTTCTTTTTAATTTTAGTTAGATTTTT
>BPVZ01000089.1:763251-777503 GCA_020521535.1 Rubroshorea leprosula
CACCCCAAACTTTAGTTGAGATCACAAATGGAGTGAATTAGGACATAGTGATTCTCTCAATGAAACATGAACTTAATATATATCTATGTATATATATATTTATTTATATTTATCTTAGGTTGCCATATAATGTTCAATGCACCATGCATGCAACAGCAACACTGCCATGGCCCAGCGCCTAACGAGGAGGGAGCATATCAAAGCCAAGTTTGTAAGTTTGTATTGCTTTAAATTCCACTAACAAAAGGCTCATTGCTCCTTTATATCAAAAGAGATATGGAATCCACCGTGAAAAAGGGCCATTAGTAAGTATCCCTTTTTGCTTCACTACTCTCATGTCTGGCTCTTGAATTGGAAAGTTAATTGTTCTTACGTATATGTTATCTCAGGACACTTTGTGCATATCATAGTGCTCAATAATTGATATTTTTTCTTTGTATGTTATATAATAAACTATACAATAAAAAATAACTTTCTAATTCCCTTAATTTCTCTCCACCAATATCAAGGTTTGTATTCAAATCCTTTAATTTAAAATCTCAAACTCTTAACCTTTCTTGATACTCTATTAGAACTCAATAATTGATTTTTCACTCAATAATTGCATCCAGCCACAATTTGTTTTGGTTGTAAAAGTAAAAGGGCAGTGCAAAACGAGAGCCTAATTATGTATATATGTTTCTTAATGCTCTTATTCATCCACCTTCATCCCATGCGAGCAAACATGCCTGCTAGCTGCGACCTACCGTTACATTAATTTAAATCAAACATATATGTACCGGTACAGGTACATATATACAGCATGATTTAAGGATCACTTTAACTAATTAATTAGTTAAAGCCCACTTGATCCAATCAATTTGGTTAACCCAAAGGTAATAGCCATGGCCACCCACCCACCCACCAGAACCCTCACGGATGACCTCAGGAGCGGCGCCTTCCCCAAAACAGCCCCCAACCACCCAAACAACACAAGAGCCAAGCTCACTGCACCGACCACCACAGCTAGCCTCACCTTGTACTCCCTTAGGAAAGAAGCAGCCAAAAGCGGCACCATTGCACCAGCAGAAAATGCAAGGGCTGAGGCTGCTGCCGCCTGAAACGGGTTTGGCAAATCCTCCTTTTCCTTTCCTTCCTCTTCACTCCCTCCTTCCCTGTCCCTCTTTATTTGGGCCAACTCTATGTCCAACTGCGAGTGCACGGACACAAACTCGCCGATGGCCATGCTGCAAGCTCCGGCCACAAGACCAGCAAATCCCGTGAGGATCATGGCCTTGATATCTTGTTTAACAGCGCCAATACCCATCATCAATGACGCCGTGGAGACAAGTCCATCATTGGCACCTAGGACCGCAGCTCGTAGCCATTGTGATCGTTTAGAGTAATCAAAGGCATCATTTTCCAGAGTTTTCTCGAGCTCTAGGGCACTTGGCTGCTCAACATCATTAGCAGGGAGGTTGAATTTTATATTGGACTCCATGGAATTTATATTTTCTGAAGAATGAAGAGCTTATTAGATAGAAGGCAGTGAAGGGGAGAGGAGATATGGAGAAATAAGTATGAACGGATACATGCCTCAAGTGAAGGGTATTTATGGATGGAGGCATACAATGGTAGGACAAATGTGGGGTATGAGCACTGATGCAAAAAAATTTATTTTTTAATGGCAAAATTATTGTTGTATATATATGTTGAGAATTACTTTCTTTATATATTAGATTAGAAATTTTGACGATATATATGAACAACCGATTTTCCCTTGAAATGGTGAATGCTATGTGTCTATTACTTTGAGCACTTATACCTTATCAGAATGAGTCATGAGTCATGACTAAAGCATGACAATCTAACAAATTAAAGCAAACAAAAGAAGATGGCTTTCTTATAATAGATATGCACCCTAGACAAGAAAACCGTTTTGGGATTCTTTTGCATGCATCTATGCGTTTTTTTTCTTTTTCTTTTTTTTTTTTGTGTGTGTCTATTAGATATTTAATTATTTTTGTATATTTTTATTATCGTTTTAATGAATGTTTCCTTAGTTTGGGATTACGATTTAAAATTTAGTGCGTTTTTTCTCACCGGCAATGTACCTTTTTTTGGAAGATATTGCTCTAGCTAGGAGCCTCGTATGAAGTTGCTAAGAGCCATAGACACGTAAGAAAGACTTCGAACGTAGATATGATTAAGCATGATAAAAGTTGACTCAATTTGATAGTATGTTAATTTTTTTTTCTTTTTGTGATCAATAAAAAAGATTATAAATATTATTAAATGGAACACATGTATTCTAATCCATTACAAGTTATAAGAATGTAATTAGGAGTGCAAAACTGCAGAGAAATGTTGATTTTTAGTCAAGCCATGCACGCCAATTTGTACCCCGTTTGAGACCTTGATTTTCTAGTTCAAAAAGCTGCGCAATTAATTCATGGAAGAGCTTATCCAACCGAAGTCCTTGTTTGTAATGTTGTTCAGAAAGCCTTCCACCCTGTTAATGAGGAAGTTCAGATACAAAGGTTTCATCATATCCACCTTTGGCCAAGACATCAACTCCCTAGAATCACAATCAAGTATTAAATTGTTAAGAGTATCAGTACCATTCCCTTCCAACAAACCACACCCACAACAGCAATCCTTCCTATAGTGTCCTCCCCAGTCGTTCCTTTAGCTGGACCATAAAACATAAATATGAAAATGCCTTTGCTATCACGAAGAATACCACCAAAAGCTGCTTTGCCTAATCTATCAGCAACAACTGCAGCAATTTTAAGTTTAAGCCAGCCATCCTTTGGTCTATGGGGTTAGGAGGAGTGAAATGGGTTATAAGTAAGGATAGTGGACTCGTAACTCATATAAGTGGGATCATAATTTGTAAAATCATAAAATAGATGGGTTATAGGTAATTGTCTTCTCTGACCTGCCAACACATTTGATCATCCATCTAACCTATGACCTGCAATGATAATTCAACCCGATAATATGTGGTGGATGTTGGAAAAAATAGCATAGCAAAATGAAATAGTTTCTATGAATAAAACATGTGAACAATAATAAAAAATAATGAAGTAGGCAATTTTATTAGTCAATATTAATATTTAGTGATAAAAGTAGTTTAGCCAACCAAGTAAAATAAAATAGGCAGTTTAACCAATTACTTAAGAAGGAAAAAATAAATAATAAAATAATACCAAATTTTACGTGAAAAAATGCTCAAAAAACTATTGAAGAAAAAACTACAAGACAAATTTTCAACAGTATTCCATTATATAAAAAAATTGTACAAAGTATACACTCAAGTGTTTTTCTCTTTTGGTGTTTCTCACTCTCCTAGAATATGATTTCAATCTTGATAAACTCATAATTTTATCACTCACTGTACTCTCTCTATGGAGCACACTTACTCCTAAATTTAGTTCTTAACCCACCCTTTTTCTTTTCTCACCCTGAGCTCTCACCTTGGAAGCTCACTCACTCACTCACTCACTCACTCACTCACTCACTCACTCACTCACTCACTCACTCACTTTGGTATATTGCTTTACTTCTTGCAACATGTTGCTTTGCCTTTACATGGGAATTTATAGGATGGGAACCCAAGCACCTGTGCAAAATATTCTCTACCTCATTCAATGAGTAAACTTGCAATGGTTAAAATAACAATGTAAGATTTCAGCGAGTGCTGCTATAGGTGTAGCCTTTTAACTATAGGATGGTGAGAAATATTTTACCACATGAAAATCCATGTGTTCACATGAGATGTACTTTCTGCCAATAGAGGAGCTGGAAAATATTTTTAGGAGGTGCAAAATGAAACATTAATTAAGAGTCTATTTGGTGTCACTGAAGCTTTTGATAAAAGTCTTACTTGAAAGAATCTATTGTAAAAAGTTCTATTTTTGAGAAGCAGAAATGTTTGGTAAAATTTTTTATAGAAATACTTCCAAATTGAAAAGTTTTTTGGTAAATTTTTTATAAAAGACCTTTCAATCTAATATAATGCTAAAATAATTGAAATGAACATTTTCTACTTACTGAAGCACCACTCCCACTCCATTTTTTATTTTATATTTTTGTAGAACTTCAATTTTTTAATTATTTTAAGGTTGATAATTAAAAATTGATTCTTCATATTTTAAAACATAAATGCTAGATAAATACTTATATTTTAATATTAAAAAAATGAAACATGCTACATTTAAGCCACATAAATAAGATAATAAAATTAAAAACTATGCTAAATAATCATCCTCACCTTTTATATCATAGCATATCTAAAATGGGTATGCGTCAATGCACTCTCCTTTTGACAACCTAGTCCTCAAGGTTGAGAGGTTGAAATTCAAAACTTATATCAACTTATATATCCATGTACAACATGTACAACTCTGCCCCAAACAAGCAACATCCATATTTCTTCTATCAAACAACACATCACTAAAATTCCAGAAACTATGTGAAGCAAATTCATGAATGCATCTCCTTTCCCTAGCATTAGTATCTAACCAAGAGAGAGGTAAATGGCCATAGCCACTTTGTATAACAACCAAACACATCTTCATTCACACCAGCTTCTTGAATGAAGAACAAACTCCATCAACAAGCGGTTTCATCATTAAGAAATTCAGCAACTCAATCTTTTTCAAGCTAGACACATGGAAAAGAACTTTGAAAAATTCCCAAGAACTAAACTGTGAGAAGAAATACTGCTCAAGGAATTGTGACTTCAACTTCTATTATAGCTTTGAATACACATGTTCCCCCTCTTTCAATAGCTTGTCTTTGATACATTTGCAATACTTAAACCACAGATGTGCTCCTACCGCCTTGAAGATATCCTTGTCCTCAAGGACAAGTGCCACAAAAAAACTCCAATTTCTTCTTACATTTTCTGAAATTCTGTTGAATCTTTTTTGAAATTACTAGGAAACATTCCACAACCTGTAACATTGTCTTACACTTCTTATAATCTCACACCACACAATTGATCAATCCCACACAACCATCAGCATCAAACAACTTGGCTTCCAATGCAGATATACCATCTTCAATCATTTCAACCAAGTTAACAAGCAAAATCCTATATTTCAATACCATTAGATGTTCAACATATGATTCAGACTCATTTTCCTCAGGTTCTTGATTTTTCATTTTTTTCTTCTTCAAACATTAGTTCGTTTTTCTTACTCCTCAAAGAATATAATTCCTCAAGTGTCATCTCATCAATTTCTTTACTTAACCCCAATTGCGTACTATGGTTTGTAACTTCAAGTTCTTGATCCAAATGAGGTTTTATTTCAAGATCAAAATTTTGGGTAATAGGAACTAGGGTGGGTACCAAAGGCAACTCAATTTCTCCAATTATAGTCATGCCTTCAAGATCAGATACGAAATCAAAGGTACTAGAATCCCTTACATCGCAATCTTGATTGTGAATTTGGCCTTGAGTTGTATGAATCTAGGTTTAGGATGTTTGGCTAACCTCCAGTGTTGGTGAGTTCCATCCGTCATTGATTGCTTGTATCATGGCAAACCCTTCCCTCAGAGCATTCCTTATGGCTGTCCCTAGAGCATTCCTCATGGATGACAACCTCTCCTCCAAATTTGCAAAATCAGCATCATGTTTTCTCTAGAATTCAAAGAACTTTCTTTGTAGTTCTTGAAAATCTACATCTTCAACCATGGCTTCTATATTGATGAATCTTGATTTAGGTTTGTAGGGTTTATAGGATAGACAAAGGTATTAGAAATGGAATTTGGGGATTTTGATGAAATTGGTACCACAGGTCAAGAGGAAAGAAGCTCTAATTCCAAATAGCAAAATGAGTTCTTGACAAGGACAAATGTGGAGCCTCTTCTTGTTCATGCTCCTCTTCCTCTTCCTCCTCCTTACTTTCGAAATTCAAATGATTATCGTCGCAATAAACATTATGGTTTCTTCTTTGTTCATGGCTTTGGCTCTATCTCCAAACCTTGATTTCCCATTGTTGTTGATGGTGCTGTTGTTGTTCTCCATGAGATTCTAATCAATTTCTTATTCCAAATCGAGACAAGAAGAAGGGGCAAGTAACATTGTAGAGTTAGGGATTTGTTATAATTTGTGGTGTATATATAGGAGTCTTAGATGTAAATATGTAAAGGAATCATGAGCAAAATAGGAGGGTGACAGTTTTCATTAAAGATGTAGAGAAACTCACCAAAAAGCATGAATTCTTTGCTTTTTCATTTTTGATTTGTTAAAAGCTCAAAAACAACTTTTCATGCACTGGAGCTTGTGCTCATAAAACAAGTGTTTGGCACCGCATGTGATTCTATAACTGAGAAGTACTTCTTAACAACTCCACCAAACACACACTAAGAAAGAGACTAAAATGCTATGAATAAATTACGAATTTAATAATAAGGTAAAACTAATAAAAATAAAATATAATGGATATAATAAATTAATATTCAAAAGTTTGGGATTGATGACCCACCAATTTGTTATGTCTATCTATAATTAGCATAAGTATTTGAATTTTTTACCAAATTAAACTTTCCATTTATAGATATTAAATAAGATTTCACTTAAAAATAGAATATATTTATTTTTATCAAAATGATTTGAAAGGACTTGAATCTGCATTTTCAAACCTATACGACTTCTCAATTGCATCATATTAAAAAAACTCAATTATACTATACTATGGGACAACTTGTGATATGATCACAAAGAAGTTGCATCGTGCACAACACAAAGACATGTACGCTTCATTGATGACTAGTATAAAGTCTGAGGGTCCAAATAAGTTTGTTCTTTTTCTTTTTCTTTTTGAAAAAACTGAAGCAATATACATTTCCACAACTATTTCCAAATTATGAGGAGTCAATTCGATTTCTAAAGTTTTCGACATCCTTTCAAAAGCTACCACAAATAAAAGGACATGGGTACGAGACCAAAAGCTTACATGGTCAGAAAAGATCTGATTTTCCTGTATTGGGCTCCACTACCACCTTTATTAGTAATTAAAAAAATATTTTATAGATCAATTTGTACATTATAAATTTATTAAACTATATTTAATAAAACTTTTATATTAATTTATTAATAATATTTTAATAATTTTAAAATTTAAACTATATTTTTATTATACAGTTTGGTGACTTTGGTCTAAAAGATATAAAGCTCTTAATCATAATGAGCAAGGCGCATCACTTTTTATCAAAACTTTAGATTAGTTGCCTGCAAATTCATCCACAATTTCTAAATTGACCAATCAGGTCTTTAAATATTTCTAACATCTGCATTTATAATTCATTTTTCCAATATAAGTTATATCAAACAAATAAACATTAAGAAAAAATTAACTCATGAGAGAGTTCAAGAAGGATATGCAACATGGAAGATGTAACCATGAATCCTCTAGAATGGAAGTAACGTTGATCCATTCTTTTTGGCCTATAAAAGTTATGTTTTGAAAGACATATACAAAGGTTAAAATACCAATTTGGTCCCTCAACTTTTAAATTTATACTAAAATTACGCATCAACTTCAAAAAAAATTAAAATTGTCTTAAAACTTGAATTTCTAATACCAAAAAAATCATTCCGTTAACAAAAGTGCTACATGATTCTTTATTTTATTACAAAATTAGTTATTTTTTAAAATACCAATGATGTGTAAAATCAAATAATTATATTTTACTATCGTAGTATATTTTTATTTACATATCAGATTTATATATAATCAAAATTGAAAGAACAAATTTGTATTTGTGATTAAAGTTCAAGGATTAAGTTGGTACTTGTCTTCAAAGTTTAAAGACTAAACTGGTATTATCTTCAAAGTTTGAGAACTATTTTGGTACCAAAAATAAAGTTTAGGGACAATATTGATACTTTTTGAAGTTGAGGGATAATTTTAATATGAATCTAAAAGTTAAGGACTAAATTGATATTTTACCTATACAAAATAGACTCTCATTTCATTTTTTTGGTATATTTGATAATGATAGATTATACGAGAGAAAATATAACCCTACATTTTTCCTAAATCCCTCCATTTTCTCTAAATTTTTCCTAACCTAATTCAAGATTCAAACTTAAAATTGTTAATTTACAATATTGAGTTTTTAAGTATTAAATCACCTCCTTAAGAGTAACAATCTTATTCCTTTGCCAACTTAACTTTGCCAACTTAACTTTGCAGTGTTCTTCCTATGTTAGAAAATTCATGTGGCATATATCATGTATCGAACTAAAATAATGATTTTACAATTTCTTTTGTCAAAGTTAGAAGACTACTATACGTAAAATCACAAAAAAAAAAAAAAAAAAACTGAAGTCTACATTTTAAAAGGTTGAGGATCACAAGGCACTGAATTTAAAAAGTTAAGGATGACTCAGCAAGTAATACTACACAATTTGAGGACTAAACAAAGATTTAGTGTTGCTCAAAACCAATGACCAAAGAATCTTCCACTATACGATATAAAGTTAGTGATTGCTTAATCGGAGAGCACCATCCGGTGAGGACGAAGACAGAAAGATAACGTGAAATAATGAGAGAGTGTGTGCCATCCACGCGACTGCCATCCACGCGACTGCCACCAATTATACCATTATTTTCATTAAACAAATAAATTCACATGAATTGAGGTTTTTTTTACTTAGTACACGTTTTCTTGAATTTATTTATTTATTTTTATCAAGGGTGCTTTTTTATTGTCCCTTTTATGTTTAACAATTATTAATTATTATAGAAAATATAAAAATAAATATTATTTTCAAAATTAATGTCATGTAAATAAATTTAAATGGATATTTAAAAAAATTAAAATTAATTTTTATTTTTATAAAAATCAAATTATTAAAATATGTAATAAATACATTTTAAATCTACAATAATATAAGTAAATAAACTCTTTTTAACTTCCCACCAACAATAAAAAATAAAAGAACTTTCCACCCTTACATGATATGTTAGTGACACATTATTGAATAAGATTTTATTACAATTTAAAAAAAATTCATTGTGAATTCTCTTTTCTTTGCTTTTTTTTTCTTGACATTGGTCTTCTTATTTAGATAAGAAAGAAAGAGGAAGATGGGGGAATAGTATAAAGAAAGATCTTAATTTGTGGGGGACAAGGTTTAGGGGTCCTTGTAAACGTCTTCTTTGGGGAAAGAAAAGATGGAGACCGGGGTAGAGAATGCACTATCCAATTGGAGGAGGATGACAACCGAATTTGGGCAAATACTCGAAATCATATCCAGTTTGGATGGAGGTTCTTTCTTGTCCCTCCATTCATGGTGCCTCAATTGTCTCAAAAAGGTTAAAACTTCATTTTGGTCCTTTTATTTTAATAAAAAAAATTTTTAATCCTTTAACTTAAGAAAGTTCATTTTAATCTAGTTCTTAAAATTTATTATCTAGTCCTTTTTTAGTCCCTTATTTGTTATTTTTTACACATGTGATATACTAAATGATGAAAATTTTAAAGTAGAGAAATTAAAAAAGAATTAAAAAAGCTCCTTTTGGATCCTCTATTTTATAAAAATTTCATTTTTAATCCTTTTACTTTAAAATTTTCATTATTTAACATACTACTTATGCAAAAAGATAACAAAAGAACTAAAAAGGAGCTTAACAATAAATTTTAAGGATTAAAAAGAAAATTTTCTTAAATAGAAGAACTAAAAACATTTTTTTATTAATGTAGAGGGACGGGGTTGTATCCTCACAAAACACCGAATCTAGATAGGCCTGCGTTGTGTGCTGTCTCCTGTGGATTGGCTTTAATCATTAATGGACAACACCTTTGATCAACGTGGGCCCAGCTTCAAAGATCAATCCGGTGACGTTTATGTTACCCAAAATAGTTCTCTCTGAAATGATTTTATAAAGCTAAACGGAGTCATGATTCACTTAAAAACATGTAAGGATTTGATTGCAATTTTAAGTTTTTAAATTTGATTCTTAAAAATTTACAAATTTTAGAAAAAATTAAATAATTTTATAAATTAATTAAATTTGAAAATTTAGATATTTATATTAAAATTTTATATCCAATATGTTAGTAATTATTTTATTTTGTATTTTTTATTTTTTAATTTAATTATTTAAAATTTATAAACTAAAACCAAAAACTCAAAATCACAATCATACTAAATAGAACTTAAATTTACTATTAGTTATGCAACTTGGTGATAGAATTATTGGTACTTTTAACTGTAGTCTTAGGGTTTGATTTCTAGCTTTTACCTAAAAAATTATAAGTACAAATTTAACATAAATTATCATTAATTTTTAAATCTAACAGTTGAAGAGATAAAAAGTAAGTATCTACAACATTTATGGGTTGAAGGGAATGAAGAGGAGGAGAAAAATTCCTCTATGTAGTTATCAAAAAAATTTAAAGAGGAGGGAAGGAAGGAGAACGAAGAGAAGGGGAAGGAAGCCCTTTATTTTATTTTTTTTAATTAATTTATTTATCCAAATAAAAGAAGAGGAGAAGAGGAAGCTCTTTACTTAAAAAAAAAAAATCATTTACTTATTCAAATGAGGTAAGGGAAGTTGAAGAGAAAGATGTTGTATCCTTTCATTCCTCTCCTTTCTCCTTCTCTCTATTTTATTGAACCCAAACATCCCGCTAATAATGAGTATATCTCAAGCACAATTAAAGTAGAAATCAACGTATGTTAATATGTACGTGTATAAGTGGATATATAGTTTTTTTTTCCTTTTTTTTTTTTGGAGAAGTGGATAAAGATTCAGCTAAATGCATATATTATTAAATTTTGAGATAAGTGAAAGAGGCTCTAAAAAAGATAAAATTATCTGTATAACTCATTATTTAATGTATTAAAAGAAATTTATTTATGAAATCTTGCATCAGTATTTAGGTAAGGTTTGAATGCCTGATTTAATTTCATTAAGCCCAACTTAAGGAAGGATTTTGACCAATGGTGGTCCAATCCATCTTAAAGTGAACCGAATTTGTTCTCTGGCCTAACTGTGTACGTCCAAGACAGCATGGACATTGCCACATTGCTTTGTTCACCAAAGAAACCAAGCCCAAAGCCATTGTCACTTTTTTTAATCGGCCTTTGTCTCATTCTTTTCAAATGTGATTAAATTTTCAAAATGATCATTGAACTTTCTAAAATCATCCGATTTGGTACTGAAACTTTAAATAGCTTTAAAATGGTTCCTAAATCCTAAACTTTATTTTTCCAGTCCTTTTCGATTCCTTCATTAACGAAAAGCTACGTGACGGGTTAGTCTAGAAAAATTTAGCAAAGCTCTAACTTGGAGAGGCCACGCCATTGTCCCCCTCATACGCTTTTCTTACCTCATTTCTAAGTATTGATTTGCAAGGCACCTACTTACTTGGCACATTTGTATCACCTTAACAATTCTTTGTGTGTAAAATATAGCATTTCTTCAACTGTATTAAAGAAATGAAGTTAATTTGGTATATATAAATTGATTCAAGATATTAAAGTTTTTCTCTCTATATTTTCCTTTTCTCTTAGTTTATTAAAATCAAAATATGAGAGCCAATAAACATGACAAAAGTTGGATCAAGTTCAGATGAATTAATTCATTATAGATTGTGAATTATGTTAGAATCTTCTTAAATATGGGCTGTCATTAAACCCATAATCAGGGGCGGAGGCAGAAATTTTTTTTAGGTAGTGCAAAAAACTAAAATTTTCAAAGTTCAGGGGAGGCTAAATAATTTTTCATATATTAATTTACAAGATTTTCAAATTTCAGGAGGGGCGAGCACCCCGGCACCCCCCTGGCTCCGCCATTGCCCATAATTATATGATCTATAAAAGTAATGGGTATGATTCATCTCCATGATATATTTTATTAAGGAATGTGATATTAATTTGATTGGTGTAAGGCCTATTTATTATTAAGCACCTTAATGGGAGGGCCCGTACTAAGTTTATTTTATTTTGTGCTTGGTCTTCTCTCATATCTGAATCCCTATTATACTCTTATAAATGTTAAGGGTTGTAATATACTCTATTGAGTATTACAGAGTATTCTTGATAGTTAGAGGAAAATCCATGTTTTAGTTATTTTCTATTTCTTTCCTTTTTCTCCTATGGTGCGACTTCTGCTTGTTTGCTTTTGGATTTTCAAAACTGTTATGGATAATCAAGGTATGCTTTCTTGTTTTAGAAAGTAATGATGTTTGGTGTTTTACTATTCGTGCATACATTCTGTTCAATAATTTTTAATAAATTAAACAAATTAGGTCAAACAAATTCATAAATAAGAAATTGTGACACATGACTGCACCCATTCACAAGGTATGTGAAACTGCAATTTTACCCATGTGAGTTACGAGTTTAAGGGATTCACAAGCCACAAAATATCCTTGGTCCTGTCCACAACGGGCAGGATGGATGAGGTTAGTGGGTTAGTGGCTCTTGCCAGGAGGTACATGAGCCGAGATGCTATGACATGCTGATTGATATCTTCTCCTCAACAAACATACAAGCCCGAGACCTAAATATTACATGTCTTGCGGTGAAAGTTGCCCCTACCCTGTTCATCAGTCAATTAGAGGAGTCTCCCACTTTTTTTCTTTTTTTCTTTTTTTTAATAAAAAAAATATTGAGTTAGTGAGTTAATACTTATTCAGAATCAAAATCAAATTAAAAATCAGATGAACTCTACCTACTACTCATGAAGTAGCGTGATCGAGGAGTCTCCCAATTTCTATTCTTACTGGTTCTCTGCAAGATAAGTCCCTGATCTTTTGTCCAAAAACAGGAGTCATCAAAGGCCCTAATCAGTCCACGTGGACCAATTATGTCGCTAATTAATGAAATTCCTAAATTCAACAATTTTTTTTTTTTTTTTATGAAATAGCCATATAGGCTGAACATGACATGTGAAAACGCTAGAAAAAATCTAAGATACTAATACGAAGACATAATATTCATGTCAAATAATATTTAAAAACTCTGCACCTAATTGCTTCAATTATAGTGGGCATTAAATTCAACCCTTTATTGTTTCTTCTTGTTCTGTTAATTATTTGGTTCAACTACCATGTGGGCTGCGTTTCAGAATTCAGAATCATAACCCGACACGAATGCTTTGATGTCTGGAGTCAAAATTGTGATCTTGAGATTAATGGTTCTCAGATTCCCAATATTGAAGAAGCTTTGCTGTTGCTTCCCCAATGGCCAAAAAGTCTACACTCAACAGATTGAAGAGAAGACCACATTTCAATTTCAGATTGTGAAGTCCAAACACAATTGATTGCAATTATGAATTCCCAGCTCTGTGATAGACGCCCTTCCTTGCCCTGCCATTTCTTTTTCCTCAATCTAATAATTTGTCCTTTCCTTTTGCATTTAACTTTGAATGCGCCCAATGGTCGGAAGTCAAAATTGTTGGAGTTTAATATTTTAAAATAATATTATGTAGCTCCTCAAAAAAATATATATATATTATGTAGTTTTTTTTTTTTTTGAATATGAGAAATTATAAGGATAAGGAGATTTTTCAAGTGATCTGTAAGATTTGAATTTTTAATAAATTAAATCTAAATATTAAGGTTTGAAATGAATTATCAGTCACAAAAATTAGTTTAATATTATGTAGTTTATATTATATAATTTAAATTACATAATTTAAATTATTTAAGTGAAAGTAAACTTTTTAATATTAGATATTATTATTTTATTTAATAATTTTTATTTTATAATTTAATTTATAAAATATTACCCTTAATATTTTATCATGTTTTAACATGTATGTTTGTCCTTATGAGAATAGTAAATTAGACAATAAGTTACCCTTAGAATATGATTTTCAATTAATCAAATCATTCCTTTGTTCTCGACGGCCAAAAAATTAATCATTTCCCTTTTTGGATATCACTTTCAAGTTTCAACTCATATGGTAGTTTTTTTTATATGCAAACTTGCAAGCTAATTAAAATAAGTTGGAACATGATTTATTTATTTATAAAATCGAGCTCAAACAACTTGTAATAGTTACTTATTTACAACCATATTGTAGTATTTTTTGAATGCAAACTTGCGAGCTAATTAGAATAAGTTGGAATATGATTTATTTTTAAAATTAAGCTTAAACAACTTGTAATTGTTTTACTTATTTACAACGTTATTCATAAACAATAATGCAAATTGAATTATGTAAATCTTATTTAAATGAATTTTTTTTGAGATAAATCCTAATCAAATGATTGAAAGATAATAGAACAAACAAATAAAT
>BPVZ01000089.1:952541-969488 GCA_020521535.1 Rubroshorea leprosula
AAAAAAAAAATATATATATATATATATATATATATATATTCGACGGAACGGTTCCTTCAATTATCAATCTTATTTCTCAAGTTTACTCACGCTTTCCATCACACAAACCCTTCCCTCCCCGGAGTCCCACCTTTCTTGGTCCTAACGGCTCGCCAACCGCCCACGTTTCTCACAATTCCACATGCATTCACTCTCAAGTCTCACCCCACCCCTCCCCTCTTTATATCCCCTTCCCTCTCCACCTCCCCACCTTGCAAAAATGTACTCCATCCACGACCACATGCTCCACTGCCCCCCACTGCCTTCAGTGGACCGCAACTGGAAGTCCGCCACCGAGCTTGCCCCCAACTGCCCTCGCTGCGCCTCCTCCAACACCAAGTTCTGCTACTACAACAACTACAGCCTGTCTCAGCCCAGGTACTTCTGTAAGGGATGCCGAAGGTACTGGACCAAAGGCGGTTCTCTCAGGAATGTCCCTGTCGGCGGCGGTTGTCGCAGGAACCGCCGCACCAAGTCCGCTAGGCTGTTGCAAAGCAATCGGAAGAGCTTTAGTAGTTTAGATACGAACCATAGTTCTCCTCAATCCGACTCAATGAGTGAACTCGCTTCCTCCAACGGATCATCAGATATTGATTTAGCAGCTGTTTTTGCCAAATTCTTGAATAATGATAATCAAAACACAAGCTTTTCGCCAGATTTCGTCAGTCAAGAATCGGCTCCGACGGACGAGACTAATTCGAATTCTTTGAAATCCAACGGCGGCCCGTCCGATTCGATCCAGAAAATACCGCAATCACTTCTGACGCCATCGCAAGAGCAGACCAGTATTCAGGAGTTCTGGGAAACGGACATGAATGTCTTGGGATTGCAGAATTTGTTAAACGATGATGCCGTACAAGATGCTCTGTGGCCCGATACCGCTACAATGACGACGGCGAACCTTTCGTGGCAACCGGTAATGCAAATGCAAGAGTTGGATTCCTTTGCCGCCGATCATGATCTGCTAAAGAATTTTTCCACGAACTTAGTGACTGATATTTGGAGTACTCCCTTGGATCCTACAAGTTTCGAGATTTTTTCTAAACCTTGATGTAGAATTTAATTAGTTATATTACTTGTTTTCGTTTGTTTCTTTCTTAAATCTTCTTCTCATTTCTTAAAGTGAAGAATGGAGAGGAGATAATACTTTCTTATAAATTCATGAAAGTGAAAATATCACTACTAAATAATTTAGTTATAATTTTTTTTAATGAAAATAAGATATTTTAAGGTTTAGTAGTATTAATGCAAATAAAATAGATTAAAGTTTTACATTCAAAATCTAGTTTAGATCCATATTAATTGATTCTAAATGTATTTAATTAATAAAGCTCGAATTAAAATATGTTTTATATTGGTACCGATGAAGGATTAATTAATACTAATATCCTTTCTTTTAGACGTAGTGATGCATGGAATTATACCTTGCTTGTGATTCTTAGACTTCCATTCAAAACTACATCATGAGCTTGGCTCATATATGTAAGCAATTTCAATTCTTTATAATGAATAGTAAATTAAGTTTAAGTTTTAAGTTTATACTTAGGTTTGGGTTAATCAATTGAATTCAAGGTCGAATTTTTTGAGCTCAGAAATCAAAATTAAAAATTAATTGTACAGCAAACCTAATTTTCAAGGCGGATCAGCTCCTTTCCAATGTTTTGAATAAATTTTTTTGCCATAGAGATATGGGATATGGGGGGACTAATTTGGAATGCAACAACCGACCACCACCATCATCGGGTGACGAAGACAACATTCTCCACCACTGGATGAGGATTATGTACGTAGATGGAAGCACAATAGCATGTGCAAGTGACGTACAAGAGTGCATACATGCCCGTCTCGGGAAAAAATACGGTTTGGTGGATTAATGGTTTTGGTGGTGGGAGTGATTTGCGTCCACTGGGTGCGTAGGATATGGTGTGTATTTTTGGATCGAAAGTTGGAAAATTGAAATGAATCCATCAAGGTGATCCATATCAATTATATATCAACGACTCCATCACATGCTCTTTGTCGAATTTATGTTAAGTCATAATAATTGCAAACAATCTCAACCACATATATGAATTGTCAAGAACTTTTTAAAATTAAAAATCTAAAATGAAACTTTACGCCCAAATATTGTTTAGGGATATCTTCAACTCCTATGTGCACAGACATATAAATATATAGATTATTAATTAATTAAAGAGAATATTAATCTGAGTTGTGTATATTTTTTTTTAAGTTCTTTTTTTTTAATTTTAGTATTGTACTTTAGTTGAAATATTTGTAATACATGCAATTAGATACTATATTTTATAAAAAAAAAATTTCTATATATACAATGAGATTAGTATTTTAAAAGTTAGATTACGCTTTTAATATGCAGTTTGATATATGAAATTATTGAAATATTCTTAATAAAATTACATATGAAATAGTTTTATTTAAAAAAATTTGATAAATTTAAAGATCGAATTATACTTTTAACGAAAAAAAGTCAGATAGTTTTTTTAATGTATGCAAATAGCTGCTTCACACAATCCTTTAATTAAAAAAAAAAAAGGCTTAATTAGGAGTATATATAATCATTTCTTAATTACCATAGGGGAAATCAATTGATCTGCTAAGGGTATGCTAACGCTTTTTGTAAGCACCAAGCATGTCTAGAAGCTTCACAAGCCCGCCGTTGGGTTTTGCCAGCAACCCTGAAAATCAACCCATAATGCAATTTTACCAATCTTTAAGTTTTCACCTCTTATTTTCAGTTTGTACTGATGTCTGTATAGAAAAATCTAAATGTTAATTATAATTACCATCTGCTGCAACAGGGAAGCTGTCAAAAAAAGTGCTTGTTGCCTTCAACCCTTTCTACAATGTAACAAAAAAAAGAAAAATCGATCAATCCAATTTGAGTGCTTACAAATGCATGAAGAACGAATCTCCCAAGTTTTGCATGCAAAGAGTTATAGTCAAAAACCATTTCAGTGAATAATCTAAGCTGTCAGGTGAGGGTTCAAGAATTGTAGTGAGCTAGTGATGAAATTCATTTTTTTGTAAGGAAAAAGGATTTGAGCATCCGACTATATACTTGATCAATGATTCTGATATCATGTCAAGAACCATTTCACCAATAGCTTAAGTGTCAAACAAATAATTAAGCTAATCCCTTATTAAATAAGAACAGGATACATATGGGTCCATAACTATTGAAGTTTTTCTTACCAGTATAAAATCTCCAGGTTTTATAGGAAATTCTTGGACTCCAGTGATTTTCCTGTACACATTAATCAATGGTATTTCTTTTCCTTGTAAAGAAAGAAACTTTGATCCAAAGATGGAAAGGAACTAGTAAATGCAGATGATATGGGAATTCATATAGTACCTGACGAAGAGCTTCCCATCAACTAGTTGGCATTCAAAGGAATTGTGACAATATGTAAACGGCAGCTCCGTAGCCTTCCATTCTGTAAGAATTGGCAACTAAGATATATATGCCTAATGCTGAACAAAACTAAAAGGCTCGTAAAGTTCTTGAATTTAGTACCTAGATGCCAATTTATAGTTGCAGTAAGATTTTCCCCTTTCATAGAACCATCTATGACAAAATGTACATTTGGTCCCATTGCATCCATAACTTGGCGCAGGAAGTTTATGATACTCTGAAAGATAAACGTACCATTATCAAAGAATTGATTCATGTTGAGAAAGAAGAGTCAAGATTGTGGAGAGATGAAGAAATTAAGACCTGTTTTCCACCAACGGGAATGTAAAATATGAGGTCCTGAAATGTACAGTCATTTGAAAGAATTTGGTCTAGCTTCTTGGTGTCCTTGGCATTGATGGCATTGTAGAACTCCTGAGTGAGGTTCAACACTGAATTAGGCATCATCACTGGCCCTTCAGGGGAAGTTGGACTGGCGCCATCGGCACTGCACCAAACCCTCCATTGATCCTCCTTGCTCTTTCTGTAACAACTTGCAAGGTTCTTCTTTGAGCCTCCTGATGTTTGTGACAATTTAGGAATAGAGTTTTTGAAATGGGTTGCATTGCCTGATTGAAGAATGGACAATGGCTTGGAGACTCTGTTTAGGCCCTGGCAGAGTCCTAGTGTTCCTACAGAACATTGAGCAGAAGCCATGAGAGGGAGGGCATGGAGGAGCAAATTAACCTTAGCCGCATCTTATAATGTCTTGAAAACTAAAATGGGTCTATGTTCAATATCCCAATCTTGTCAATCAGGTAAAGAATCGAATACTTTTCTTTTTCTTCCGGGCAAGGCAAAAATATTTCGATGGAGAAGGAATGAAGAGAAATTAATTAGAATATGGTGTGTCTGGTATAATGGGAATATTTAGTTTTATATATTATATTTATATAAAGAATATTATTTTACAATCTAAATTATATTGGACTATAAAATAGAAATTATTAAATAAGAGAAGAACTTTCAATAGTAAGGGACTCAACGCTCATCCAGTAGTATAGTGTTAAACAATTCAATATAGTTTATATTGCATAACACATTTTCTATATATATATATGAGTGTCCTATTTACAATTTAAACTGTAAAACAAGAATCATTAGATATTAGGGTTCACTTTCATTTAATAATTATAATTGTGCAACAATTTGCAATGCACAATTCTTTTCTCTCTCTATTTATATATACGAGATTAGTGTTTGTCCGTCTTACCTTTAAACAATTTAGAGAAAAAAAAAATAAAAATCATCTTAATGCATGCTTTAAAAATATAGTAGTTTAGTCTTTTTCAATAAAAATTTATTAAAATGACATAATTTTAAGATAATTTTTTTCTTAATCTTTAAAAGATAAGGTTGATAAGCACTTTTCCTTGTGTATATATATATATATATAGAAAAAATAAAGGAAGGAGCAGGAACCAAGGAACAAATGTTATGATGGGCTCTTGTTTCTGTGAAGTAGGCTTGGGCCGCTTGGGCCGCCTGGGCCACTTGACAGGAGAGGGGGATAGAAACCAAGTCTAGATTGGTGATGCACCTTTCAAGCCAGATGGGCTGATAGCTCAGGTGCCAATAGAAGTGCTAAATTGTACAAGAAACTTGTGCTTGATCCCATTTCAGTTTTTAAGGTGAAGAGACTCTTAGCAAAGCAAGTACCAATCATATTCTAAGTGCTTGCTCTGAAAATATGCCATGCCAACGGCCTGCATGCACTACAGCTTCCAACTCTGATCCCATTTTTGCTGAATTATTATCATGTCAGTTTGCAAGTGCGGGGAACCTTTGCAGCATGGAGAATAAGAAGCCTGACGTAGGTGTACTTCAGCCAATGCAAAAAACAAAAGGCTGCCACCATGCATGCGCATTGCCAACTTCATTGTCTCATTCTTTTCTTCTTTTTAACTTTTTCCTGTTTGATTTAGCCATTAAGACATTGATAAATGATAATTACTTGTTGAGTGACGTGCATTTCCATGGTGCTTGTTTTTTCAATTACCAAGCATGGCTAAACGATCTTATTCACATTTGGTCCTAGTGCCTACGTCGTCGGGCCAATCATGGACCAAGAAATCATTAATGGCGATGTCGGCGGCGGTATTCAAGGAATGCAAATTCCCTCTAAGCTTTTTTAATTTTGATGAGTATTTTTTGAAATTTAATAAGTATTTAACGAAATAAAAATAGTTAAATTTTATATAACAATAGTTACTACCTATTAAAAATTAAATATCAATTGTATGGGCTACCCTTGGTAGCTAAATATAACAAGCCAAAACTAAATGATTAATTTTTTTAGGGATTTCATTTTCCTTAAGATAACAAAATATAATGTAATCATTATTTTCCCCAAATCTATTCCAATTTCTAAAATGGGCCATTGGGTATCGTTAGCAGTTGATCGGACTTGTTCCCTCCATCTTTTTTAATTGAACAATTCTCGGGCTCCCACCCCAATGAAAAGTCATTTTATTTCTCCTCTTCATTTGCTTGTTTTTTTCCTCAATTCTAAAATTCCTTCCAATTGTCTATTGTCCTCTAAGGGGGGACCGGCTTTGATTTATTGCCACAAATTGTCAATTAGATTTAATTTTTTTTCCCCAAATTTTTTATTGCTGAAAAAGATTATTTAGTTCAATTATTATGTTTTACATTATAAAATAATTCATCTACAAAACACATAAAGGACTCACATAAAGAGTTCATTATACGCATTTGAATGTTAGGTTATATCATAGAGGATAACCTATAACCCCTTCCTTTGGTCTCATGTAAAGGGATTTAGGTTTTTATAGTTTTTGTTGCTTTTCTTTGCCCAATGAAATTTCTTCTTGACTCTGCTAATTATGCTAACTACACTTACCTGGTCTCTTGCTAAGGATATTACACCTCACTTGCAATCTTGTATTACAATTCTGTCCAAAGGAATGTCTGTCGTTGGACGGGATAGCTGATACTAGAATCCAATAAATCTGTTGCATTAAACAGGCACTGTAAATTTGGACACCGTCTCATATCAACGAAGCCTTGCCCTAGGCGAAGGAAATGTACAATTTTGATTTTTTTCATGGATTGATTGATACGTACATGAATTTTATATGGTACCTGTAAATGTAATACGAATAAAATGTTGGACCCCGCCTCATCATTAATAAAGTTCTTCCACAAGAAAAATGTGGGTGCAAGTGCCCACCAATTTAATTGATGTTTGAATTTTTTTTTTAAATAAATAGTTATAATATTTAAAAATAATAATTTATAAATTTACTTTAATTTACTAAGCATTATATATTAATATCTTATTAATTATTAAGTATTATTAATAATACAATTAAACAAAATTAATACTTTTTAATACAATTTTAATAATCTCAACAAATAAATTAGTGAACATAATCACGTGAGAAAATTTTCCAAATCCTTTTCTTAAACATGAAACTAATACAATGGAAGATGGAAGATACAAGATAGGTTATGAAACTTGAGACATAAAACCGTTTCACTCAGAAAACTAGCAAAGAGTAGTCATACATGTTGCTGATAAGCATCAATTGAATTTCTCAAACATCCATAATTACCACCACATTTAATCAACATAAAGAAAAGATGATATGAAAATCTGGGGGAAAAAACAAGACCATGATTAGGATCTAGTCATTTAGGTCATGAGAAAAGTTAAAGGTTCAGAACTACAGGGTGTCCTCACACAAAAGTAGAAAAAACCTTGGGAGTTTGATAAAAGGCAAGATCCCTTTTTTCTCTGCCACAAATCATGGGCAAGATGATTTTACAAAAAATTGCTGAATATGGCTTGACACTGTGTTCTTTGGGAAGGTTCATGCATGCAAAGGAAATGGGACCTCTACATACTATCCTTTACAGCACCATTGCCTATTTGGCTTGCTTTCAATCTCATACCCCCTTCTCTCTGAGATGCATGCAAACTGATATTGAGGCCTTACCATATTATTATCATATCACAGAAAGAAAATAAAGTTGTGGTGTCCACCTCTAGTGTTAGTGTTGCTTTGTCATTGTCACACCTATGGATTTGTCATGCAGCCTAACCCTAAACAGATGGGCAATCTTTGTTTGGGAGCGTCTGGACATATACTGCTCACTGTCAAACCATCTCTGAAATGGACAAACCCACCTTTAAATTCATTCTCACAGTGCAGATGATATTTAATATATGTCTTAATATGCAGTCTAATTCACCATATCGAGTATTTTATCGAATACACGGTAAGAGAATTAGTAAATATATAAAAATATAAATTCAATCAACACACTGAGCAAGGCAATGACAATAAAGTAGCTAAAATTTGAAGGAGACAATGCTTTAAAAAATCCCAATCAGGCAATCTAATCAGGCAATAGTATTTTGTTTTTTTAATCCATCACTGCTTTTAAAATACATGGACTAATCAATACCTTCAAAATAGCCAATGAATGCTATTTATGATATTGCAAAATGGATATTGAAATAAAAAGTTGCTACTTTGTTTTCAGTAATTTTGGATTGAAACAAGGGCATTTTAAGATCCCACCATCCATGATAAGAGGAACACTCAAAAAAGTGAATTGTTGAGTCCCTATGCTATAATTGGATGAGATAGAACAGTATCAGAATTCTAACCTCATCATGTCAGGCAATGCAATTACTATTTTACTCTTGCTTTCCAACATCTGTTTCTGTATGTTTCCAGCCATCTCTGCCTTGAATCAGGAAGGCCTCTCCCTGCTGTCATGGCTTTCAACCTTCAATTCTTCTTCATCTGCTGCTTTGTTCTCCTCATGGAGTCCAGACCACCAAAATCCATGCAGATGGGATTACATCAGATGCACAAGTGATGGGTATGTCAGTGAAATCACAATAACCTCCATTAGTCTTCCAACTAGCTTCCCCACCCAGCTCTTATCCTTTCACCATCTCACCACTCTTGTCCTTTCAAATGGCAACCTCACCGGAGAAATTCCACCTTCAATTGGCAACTTGTCTTCATTGGTCACCCTGGACCTCAGTTTTAATGCTCTAACAGGGAATATTCCAGCTGAGATGGGAAAGTTAACCCAACTGCAGGAATTATCACTGAACTCAAATTTCCTACATGGTGCAATTCCAAGCGAAATTGGAAACTGTTCAAAGCTCCGGATGCTTGAACTCTTTGACAACCAGCTTTCTGGGAAGATTCCTGCAGAAATAGGACAGTTATGGGCTCTGGAAATCTTTCGTGCAGGTGGAAACTTGGGAATTCTTGGTGAAATCCCAATGCAGATATTACACTGCAAACAGCTAGCTTTTCTTGGCCTTGCAGATACCGGAATTTCAGGTCAAATTCCTAGAAGTTTAGGAGAACTGAAGAATCTCAAGACTCTTTCAATCTACACAGCCAACCTCATGGGTAACATCCCACCTGAAATTGGTAACTTGTCTTCATTAGAAAACTTGTTTCTGTATGAAAACCAACTTTCAGGTGGGATTCCGGAAGAGCTGAGCATGCTGAAAAATCTCAAGAGGGTGTTATTATGGCAGAACAAGCTAAGTGGAAGCATTCCGGCATCTCTAGGGCACTGTTCAGACTTGATAGTCATTGACTTCTCATTGAATTCTCTAGGTGGTCAACTTCCAGCAACTCTCGTGAATCTAGTTGCATTGGAGGAGCTTCTTCTGTCTGGAAACAATCTTTCAGGAGAGATACCATCATATGTCAGCAACTTTTCCAGGCTAAAACAACTTGAATTAGATAACAACATATTTTCTGGTGAGATTCCACCTTCCATTGGGAAACTAAAGGAGCTTTCTCTGTTCTTTGCCTGGCAAAATCAGCTCCATGGAAGCATACCAGTGGAGCTAGCTAACTGTGAGAAACTTGTAGCATTGGATCTTTCACACAATTTCCTTACAGGGTCAGTTCCAGGATCTCTCTTCAATTTGAAGAACTTGACTCAATTGTTGTTGATATCAAACAGACTCTCAGGTGAAATTCCCCCTGATATTGGTAATTGTAGCAGCTTGAACCGTTTAAGGCTGGGATCAAACGACTTCAGAGGCCATATTCCATCAGGAATTGGGCTCCTACGTAATTTGAGCTTTCTTGAATTGTCAGAAAATCAATTTACCGGAGAAATTCCCCCTGAAATTGGCAAGTGCACTCAGCTAGAAATGATAGATTTGCATGGAAACAAGCTTCAAGGTACAATCCCACCATCCTTGGAATCTCTTTCCAGCCTTAATGTCTTAGACCTTTCATCAAACAGTTTAGGAGGCACCATTCCTCAGAATTTGGGCCAGCTCACATCCTTGAACAAACTAATTATCAGTGGAAATTACATCACTGGTTTGATTCCCACATCCCTGGGCTCCTGCAAGGATCTGCAGTTGCTAGACATCAGCAGAAACAGGATTATCGGTTCTATACCAGAAGAGATTGGTGATTTGCAAGGATTGGATATCCTTCTGAACTTGAGTTGGAATTCCTTAACAGGGCCTATTCCTGAAAGCTTTTCAAATCTCTCAAAGCTGGCCAACTTAGATCTCTCTCACAACATGCTAGAAGGAAGCCTTAGAGTTCTAGCTGGCCTTGACAATCTTGTTTCTCTTGATGTTTCCTACAATAACTTTTCAGGCATCCTTCCAGATACTAAGTTTATGCATGATCTCCCTCCCTCTGCATTTGCCGGCAATCCAAATCTCTGCATCAACAGAAGTGAGTGCCTCCATGGAAAGAAATCAACCCAAAACCTTGTCCTGCGCACTTTTCTCATCATGACAGTATCCGTGATAATAGTAATAGTTGCTGTAGCTTTGTTTATCAGAGTCCATGAAGCTACATTTGAAGAGAATGATGAAAATAAATTTTTGGAGTGGCATTTTACTCCATTTCAAAAGCTCAACTTCTCTATAAATGATATTGTCCCAAGTCTATCTGAATCCAACATCATAGGAAAGGGTTGTTCAGGCATGGTTTATCGTGTTGAGACTCCAACAAAGCAGGTTATTGCAGTGAAGAAGCTATGGCCATTAAAGCATGGAGAGTTCCCAGAAAGAGATCTATTTTCTGCAGAAGTTCAGACTCTTGGATCAATAAGACATAAGAACATAGTGAGGCTACTGGGATGTTGCAATGATGGGAAAACCAGATTGCTCTTGTTTGATTACATCAGTAATGGTAGTTTGGGCGGATTGCTTCACGAGAAGAAGATCTTTTTGGACTGGGATGCAAGATATAATATCATAGTAGGAGCAGCACAAGGACTGGCTTACCTCCACCATGATTGTATTCCCCCAATCCTTCATCGTGACATCAAGGCTAATAACATCTTGGTAGGACCACAGTTTGAAGCTTTTCTAGCTGATTTTGGCCTTGCAAAGCTTGTTGATGCTTCAGAAAGTCCAGGAGTTTCCAGCATTGTTGCAGGTTCTTATGGCTACATTGCACCTGGTGAGTTCAAGGTTTTCATCCCCAAATCCTTCCTAGCATACACCCAAATAATTTCCAGATCTTTCTAACTTGACCTTGTAACAATTTGCAGAGTATGGATACAGTATGAGGATCACAGAAAAGAGTGATGTCTATAGCTATGGGGTGGTGCTCCTAGAGGTCTTGACTGGAAAGGAACCAACTGACAGCAGAATTCCAGAAGCTGCCCACATTATCACTTGGATTAACAAAGAGCTTCGTGAGAAAAGAAAAGAGTTCACTACAATTCTTGACCAGCAACTGCTCCTGCAATCAGGTACACAGATCCAAGAGATGTTTCAGGTGCTAGGGGTGGCTCTTCTCTGTGTTAATCCCTCCCCAGAGGAAAGACCCTCAATGAGAGATGTAACAGCAATGCTCATGGAGATTAGGCAAGAACATGAGGATTGTGAAAAGCCAAGTTCTCTCGGGAAAGGAGTGGAGAACAACCCAAAAGCAGCAGTCCACTGCTCTAGCTTCTCTAGATCATCAGAACCTCTACTTAGTTCACTTTCCCAGGTGCCAGTTTCCCAGAATCTCCAACAATAGTTGAAGGCTATTTTTTCAAATAAGAAATCATCTGTATATATTTGATACTCTGTAAAATCCAAAAAAAAAAAAAAAAACTTAAATTAATTTCACATCCTTCTCTTTTCTTGTCATCCAACACCTTCTGTATCAATCTGAATACCATATTCCTCAAGATTCTTATATTTCACTCTAAAGCAAAGGTGAGAAGAAGATCAGTGTTTTTGTGATGCACAAACAATGCATTCCTGCCATGGTTAAATTTCACATCTCAGAGATGAATGACAGAAAAAGAAGACCTGATACATCAACCAAAGAAGATACACTGATAGTAAAATATCTTTTGTGAAAAAAGAACTTAGTCAGGCAAGATAAATTCTTTTTATCACTCTCCCTAAAGTGAGAGCATTAGTACTGGTAATATATGCATAATCCCAAGGAAAAAGGATCAAATGCCAACAAGCTGGTAGAATAATACACACTGCCAAATAACACAAGTTATTCAAGCTCAAAATCTTCCAAAGTCAACAATATTGAACCCTCATGTTTCATATACTAAAATGTCAATGGCACCTCAACAATCTCAAAAGCAACTTTAATCAAAGGCATAGATTAGATATATTTCAATAATTAAAAGTGCTAGAGTAGCAGAAGATCAATTAGCACGGATATGCAGGCAAATCATGCTTCAAGCTGGGGACTGAGTGGGAAAGAAGTAGCTTTCAAGTCCATTGGCTTGCCTGGTGGGAAGCTGGGCCAATGATAATCAAAGTAGTCACACAATCTAGTCGGCATGAACCAAATAGAACATTAAAGTATGGAAATGCTAGAAAAAAAATGAATCACAGAGGATGTAAAAGGACTAACCATCTCCAGAAACTTTGCAACGTCTATTTCAGTAAGAATAGAGAGAACTTACTCTCCATGTTCTTGAAAAAGACAGACTGCTTCTACTCATGTGACCTCAAATCCATTTCAGGCCCACAGCTTATTGTGGCACATTGATCTCTAATGGCTAAGAATGCAAGCAACTGATGACAATAGTCTCTTATTTCAAGAAACTATAATTGCAAACTCTGAAGCTGAACAAACAAAGAATGTTGTAACTTATACATAGAATAGTCTCATTTATGTTTAGCCATGCATTTCTTATCCTCTCAAAAGTCCAAAGCGTAAAAGTAGTAAAATAAAAGTCATTTTAATTCATTTACCATTTTCTCTAACCCCCCGCCAATTACACTTCTGACAACAAAACCTTTATGAAATTCTTTCCATATTTTCTTCTTTGCACATGTGGTAAAGTTGAAGGGTAAATTTAATGTCTCAATTTAGTGAATGGTGTTATCAATAATCAAATTGTAAGCTCACATGTCATATCAATCTCTAGACATAAAACAGTAAGGTAAAGAAAAGGGGGAAAAAAGCAAAGAGACCAATTGATAGCAGTTAAAATGTCGAGGTCAAGTACTCAACTCTACAAAGAAAATGAAATCTATAATATTCCAGACCTGATACTGAAACATGATGCAAACGCGCAAGCAAATCATGGGACCAACACATGTACTAAAGAAAGCAACTAAAGTATGAGAGGATTAATATGCATCTAAGAATGTGAAAGGGCCCCCTCATAAATCATTAATAAAAAAAAAAGAAAAACTACAGGAGATTTAATATGCACTACATTAGCAAGACATACTTAATAAATCAAAAAGTCCCAGATAAGACAGAAAAACAGAATAGCAAAATCCTCTTTATCTTAAGACTATACAGGGCATTGTGAGATAAGCACCTTACTTTAGGCTTGACATGTCCTTTAAAAAGACTATTGATTACCACATTAAACATATTTTTTCTGCTTTTGTTGCATTCAATTGGAAATTTAGAACATTTAATTTGTAACTGCATAAAGACACATGAATATTCATGACCATATCAACTTCATATTGTAGTTCCAATTTAGTTTCTCCATGCTTGGGCTATCTCGCACCAGCAAAGGAATGCTCTAGCATGAGCTCATACCTTCCTGCTAAGTATTTATATGGTGATATAGTAGACATGAAGATATTAACATTTTTTGGAATGTTAACCATGTGCAAATAAAATCTAACTATTAAAGCAACCCATGTGACATGCTATACCCACTAATCCTCGAACCTAAACTCTATACTGGGCCATGTTTCTATATTTAATTATCATTAATTACCAGCTTGTATTCACAAATGGGATATGCAAATTATGCAATGGACATGGGTGAAACTGTTGCAATGCTAATGATATTAAAGCATGGGAAATTATAACAAACTTGCTTTTTCTAACAACCTTTCATACATAAATGAGCAGCATTAATTTAAAACAATTGACAGATATGTGAAACTAAAAGGGCTTTTACAGTTACATTTATTCATCCTTTTCCAGAAAACTGAAGTAAGGAACCTCAAAGTTGGGGGCTTTGAGACCAAAGGAGACGCCTTTGAACCCCAAACCACCAGCTTTCTGGCAGTTGCATTGGTACTTGGCCACAGGGGACAGAATCCCATGTTCGACGTTGACAGAAATGAGAAATTGATAGCTGCTAATCCCCCCAGGAGGGGCAGAAAACGTATGCCGGCAATGGCTTCTGGCGCCGCTCCGGCAACCACCATTGTGTTGCAAGACGTGGAAGCTCAGCTGAAGGCTGCCTTATCTTTTTCTTCTTCATGGACCCGCAAAGGCTTCAGCCTTCAGAAGCCCATTGGGTGCAAAGCCCAAATATTGGAATTCTCTTTCCCCAGGGCCCCCAAAAAGGAAAAATCTTCCCTTCCATATAAATTAAAAGAGTAAATTGCATTCGGCCCCTGTGGTTTGAAATGTGTTTGCTTTGCCCGTTAACCACACAAAAGCAAGCATATTGCCCCTTCGCCCTGGCGAGGGCATGTATGTTAAAGAGTTGACAGATAGATGGATTTGGGGGGGAAATAATTTTGCATGGTTTTAACAACTATCTCTGTTAGTTTTTATTTTTTTAATAGAAATATTGAATATCTATTATGATGATTTAAAATGTATTTGATTTAATTGTTTTTATTAGTTTATAAATTTTTTCTTTAAAAAACTAATTAAAATGTTTAGAAACATCAGCATATAAATTAATTTTAAATTAGTAATAGCTATTAACTAATAGTTGAACCAAACAAAGTCTAATAATGGTAGAGAAAACTTAATTAAAGGTGAAAGTCTTAACAAATCCCTCAAACATCTTCATAGTTGGGTGTAGAGAACACTATTTTTAAAGAGGGATAAATAAGTAAAACACTATTTTTAAGGAGGGATCAACACTTGGGTTTAGTACTTGAAATTGTCACAGACTCATAGGATTAATGTCCATAACTAGATTTTTTTTTCCTTCTAATGTTATTTGTTGTTTATAACTTTTTTAACAAATAATATTAAAAAAGTAAACACATACTATACTACAGGATCATTTTATTAAAAGGAAAAATGTAATTGAGAGTGAACCTCTAAGTGGAACAACGATTTGGTTCTCTAGTCCACTTTGGGTCTAATTCTCTAGTCAATAAATTGACCTAACTTGATTGCCGCTAAAAAGACTATCAGGGCCCAAGTTCCAATAGTGGAAAAGTTCAAGAGCGAATGTATGGAATTTTTCCTTTCATTAAATATCAAGGTGCTTTTGAGGCACCTTGATCCTAGTCATGGTTTTTACAAAAGTAAAAACTCTAGTTGTCAATGAAAATGAACTTTGTAAGCGCTCCAAACCTAGAAATCGTGTCAATGTTTTGTATCTAGGACAAAGGAAGGGACAACTTGGATTTTTTTTTTTTTTTCTCAAAGGTTTAGCAGCATGCTTGTACTCATTATTTTATCTAACACAACAAGGGAGCATCAAAGTTATCCCTCGAGTTTCCCTACGTTCTTGTGTTAATCCATAGTGTATGAGTGTGACCGAAAAAGAATCTGTTGCATTTGATCACCTTAGAGCCATCTTATATTGTCATAAAAATAATTAAAAGGATTTAAGAATAAAAATGTTTACTTTTTTCGCCAAAAATAAGGGTCACTCTACTCCAAATTTATAATTTTTTCCCCCTTTGTTGGGAGTTGTGGTCCTTGAACAACTATTTTGTATTGTTTGATTGTTAATTTAATTTGATCCTATGAAGAATTAATCTTTTATTGTTATTATTATTATTGAACTGCATAAAAAATTAATCTTTGAAGAATGTAAATCTATTCATTTCAACCTTTTAAGTTTTGAGAAAAATCATTTCATATGTTCGGATCAAATGATTTGTCACTTATCATTTAAGTGAGAACACTCTTAGTTTTGATGTTTGAATCTTTGAAATAACTTTTTCCCTTTCCCCATAAAATGTTAAGGATTATTTGTAAACTTATTTAAAAAAAGTTTTAAGAAAAACCAATTTCAAACATTAATCTACTAAAGCAATTGGCCCAAGAGAAGGTCAAAGTTTTGGTTAAGATTAAAAATTTAAACATTTATAACATCAGACAGTTAATTCTTAATATACAAAATAAAATAAAATTTCATCTAATAGACTAATTTAAATATTTTGATTCAAAAAAATCAACAACTCTAGGTCTCTAGACTGATTGAACATATGCTAATTTATTTATGTACTTGTAATTTTCAGTAAAATAAGTTTGATACTCGTATGGCCACCTCGATTAGTAAGAAATTGCATGAGCTAGTCCTATTTTTTCGAATCAAGCCATTAGGCCTAATACATAGTTTGTCCCCAAGTTTAAGTGTTTGGATTTCATTGATTGAAAGTTTTACTTTCACCAACGACTTGAAGAATTCCCCTCATTCCCTTAATTTCCCAATGTTAAAAAAAAAAAAAAGCCCTGTTTTTCCGAATCATGGTCAGCTTAGCCTGGAAATCCTGCAGGGTGACCATAACTCAAGGTAAAGATTTTTTCTCACCTGTTAGCTATAATAATTCTAAAGCATATAATTATTTGATAATGACTTGCAATAATTCCACATCTAGTATAGTCACTGTAAGTTTCATGATGTTCAAAAAATTAAAGAAGTATATGATCACTGTAAAATGGTGTTGACATTCTCAATGATTACTTCTAGATCAATATACTTCATATCACACTCTCTCCATTAAAAGGAAAAAAAAAAAAACTTTTCTAAGTGTGCTTGATTATCAATACACTTTTGAAGTTCTTTAAAGCTTAAACTTGGATTAACTAATTCAAAGTTAATTTGGTTTATGGTATAGTTTTGTCTTAAGTCTTCATAACTAATAAATTTTTGGCAAAACCTTAAGCCCCAAAACTTGCTCCAGATTCTTGATTAAACCCTTAAACTTTTATTGAAACAAATAAACCCTGAATTTAACAATTTGGGCAATTTAACTATTTTTCTTATGGTAAACTTAACATCCATTTGTGTCTTATTTGTATGGATAAGGT
>BPVZ01000089.1:992069-1005210 GCA_020521535.1 Rubroshorea leprosula
CAAAGGAGGGGAGGGAACTCCGTCTCCCTCCATCTCTTTCCCCTCCATTAAAATTATTTATTGAAACAAGAGAAACTGCTCTTTCCCCCTCACTTTCCTCTCCTTCTCCTCCAACTTCCTCAATTCAAACAATGTAAATACTCTGGCAAATTTTACAATTTCACAAATTAGGTACCCTACCAGTTAACAAAAAAGGGATTAAATTGGTAAAAGTTTGTTAATCATTATTAGAAATCAATTTATTCATAACATATTATGCCTGTATTTATATTTTTAAAACTCAAATCATTATAGTTAATCATTATCATAAATATTATTTGGGTCATTATTTTTACCCACCATTCTATTTAAAATTATAAATTTATAATTCTTAATTAATTTTAATTAATTCTTAATATTTTTTAGAAATAGTAAAAGATAACAAAAAAAAAAAAAAAAACCTACGCTGCAGCAGACTGCAGCAAAAGACAGCAATACAAACTTAAGCCTTAGCTATATCTCTTTGCATTTGAATTTTTTTCACAAAAATGAAACTAGAGAAAGTTTTACCACTCTACAAATTAAAAGAATTTAGTTATGAATTTACGTTTGTGTTTGTAAAGTTTTGTCTTAAGAATGAATAAGTTGAGTAAACATATAATTGGGGAATTACAATTCTAAAAGCAAAGGAAAGAGGAACCGTTTGAAACCAACGAGTTATCACTATAAGCAAAGAGTGGTCACCAACGACCTGTTAATTCGAGTGGAAAAAACTCCATTTTTTTTAAATAAGACTCAATTCTCTTTAAATAAGACTCGATTCTCTTTAAATAAGGTTTCAAATTCGGATCTTGTAAGCGAAGAAACAAACGCTGAGAGAGTTTCTCCTCTAAAAAGGTTTGACGCGACTCAATTTCAAATTAATCGAGATCCAAAGTAGTTACCAGATAACAGGAGGTTAGTAAAAAAAAATAAGCAAAGTGCTGTGCGGTTCGCAACTCCGCATCATGGTTGATCTCCTTGTTAAAGAAGATCAATCCATCATTGGTTCCCTTAAAAAAAAAATGAATGAAAATGAATGACAAGAGGAAGAAGAGGCTCAGAGTGAAAATGGATGTGAGAGTGGAGAGATTTATCAGCCCATAATCTACTAAGAGCGGTGCATGACTTTGTCTAATACCTCATCACTGCCCCACACGCCACACTCCGACATATCATCACAAAGTAAGCACCAAAAAAATATCTTCAAATAAAATTGAAACACAATCAACAGAACCTCGGCTAGACAGAGGAAACAAGAGACGAGGATAAAGGGAAGGTGAAGTTTTGGCTTTATATAGATAGAGTCAAACTCGAACCCCTAATCTCTTTCACTTTTACCCCCATATGCTACAAGGAAGGGACATCATAAGTTCATAAAAGATCCCTAGTAGCAATGTATTGGATCTTTCTTAATTCTCATATAAGAGCTTGATTAGATTCTAACTCACTAATTTAAAATTTTTAATTTAAGGTCTATATCAAGAGTTCAGACCCCCACAATGTCAATCAAACAGCTAAGTTCCCCTATATTAAAAAAAAAAAATTCCTTATGAAACTCTAGCTATGGTTGAGTAATTGAATGATAAGTATAATCTTCCTACTAATCTTTTACTCCTACCAGCCAACCAACATAATCTTTTACTGGATCACGCCAGCGATGGCCCGACCGATAGGCAAATCCATTCAATGGAGAAAATAATAAGCACAGAGTTGATGGAGACAATCTAATCTTCTAACAAAAGTTTACAATAACCACATGAAATCATATTTTGAGCTGATGCATTTTGATTTATGCATCCAACTGAGTAAAAAAAAATTTCAATCATAAATATTAGCTGGTGGAATTGTAAAACATTTTGATTGATTCATTTTAATATACCAAAATGGAGAGAAAATCTAGCCAGCTTCCAAATGCAGGCTAAATGGCTTTAGTTTCACAATGAGAACATGTATAACAAGCACAGTTTGCACCTGTGGAAACTAAATTTTGTACATTTGCCAGACTCAGCAGCTGAGCTTTGACCAGATTATTTGCCGGTTTCATCACAATTTTTTCTATACATTTCTGAAGTTAGAAGAAAGCAGCAAGATCTCCTGCACAAGTTCTCGCCGATCGATAAAAACAGGTTACCATCACAACTCTGCATAAGGGGGAAGAGAAAGAAAAATGTCTAGGAATGATGAAGTTAGCATACACTTACCTAGTATGTTAACCTTGTTAAGATCATTTTGATATGGCTTTTGTAAATAACTACAGATGTTATCTGCCCATCTTAGTCCTGGATACTGCATTTTTGGATTGGACTTGCAGTCTCTGTACACTGTGCAAACCACTGTCACTAACACTGCCTCCAGGAAGATTATCATGAGCATCCGAAAATTCCCCTGTCCATGAACTCAAGGGAATGAGATAATTGTCATCTTTAGATCTCCTCATTGATTCCTGATGGCGTTTCACATTTTCAGATATCTGATGGAAAGTTTTATTTATTTTTGCAATTCCCTTTTCGACTGGTTCAACAACATGTGAAACCGTATACTTCATGTCATCAACAATCTAGAAATAGAAAAACGGAAGTCACCAAATCAAGCAATAACTAATATAGGTTTCAACATGCCAACCTAAAAATCCATGAATGAAATTAGAAAAACGAGGGCTAGAGTCTTACTATTTCACCACTCCCAAAGACAACATCATGAACACTCTGGGGAAAGTTTAGACGCTTTTCACTCTCATCAATTCGACCCACACATAATTTGGTAGATCTTTCACAGTCCTTAACCTCTTCTGGATCTAGTGGTGTTCCTAAAGATGCATAGTCATTCATTACAGCCACATTACGGACACATCTTTCTCCACGTTTGTAAGGTACAGCAGGGAAGACATAAAGATGCACAACAGCAGCAACACCCATCTGTTTGACAAGCAGAAGAGCACAGGTTTAAATTTTGGCCCGTAATGAAGAGATTTCAAAAAGAACCATAGGAAACGGAAAAAAA
Source organism: Rubroshorea leprosula (assembly GCA_020521535.1). Lineage (NCBI taxonomy): Eukaryota > Viridiplantae > Streptophyta > Magnoliopsida > Malvales > Dipterocarpaceae > Rubroshorea > Rubroshorea leprosula. Next base: position 995,091 of record BPVZ01000089.1, read on the forward strand.
AAATGGTAAAGCATTTTCCTGTTACAACACATACAGTAGCAGATATCTTACACTTCAGCTCACTAATTACTATAAAAGCTGAGACTGGGGCATCATCTTTAATTTCATCTCTACATCTTTTAGCAGCAAGAAACATGTAGACATCTTCACAGCCATTCATTAACACTTATGTCTTATATAGACCCTTTTTTTTTTTTCAATGTCAATGTCTTGTGTAGTTAGTTACTCACCTCAATACAGATGATGTAATCTTGTATACGTGTTTTCAACTCCTGAGCCAAAGAACCCTTAAAAACTCCCATGGAAAAGAGAAATGCAACAGCTATACCTTGCCACCAGGTCAAGAATATAATTGACTTGAATGTCAGAAATTTAGCCAATGGTTTGATTGGCTCCAACTTCTCTTTAGTGACAGAATAGAACTGAACAAGACAGTATAGTGCCCAGCTCTGACTAAAATTAAGAACAACAGCCAAGTATGGGTACCTGCCAGTAAGGGAGTTTTGATAAAAAGGAATGATGAGGTCAGGGTCATACATATGTGATTTTTCATAACTCTAATAAAGAGACACAAATGAATTACCCATATCTCCATTCAAACTTCCCTTCTCCATAAACTCCAAACAATTGCAGGATCATAGCCAGTAGTGCACATATCATCTTCAGTATCATCTGAAAAATGAAATGTTTTCATTAAGCAACTAAAAGACAAATTCCAAAAAAGGCTAACAATCAGACAGAAGCTCTTAAATATTAAGCACTTAGTACATACATACTGAACAATGCCAATCTTTACAGCATTATAGAATTCAGAACCAAGATTCCAATCTCTCAGAAAGCAGTTCAATGGAAAAGGATGTTCAACAACGCCATAAGCATATGCATATTCTAAAAGAGGAGTCTGGGAAGTGATTATGGTCTGGCTTTCCATGAATTCAATAGTCTGTTCCTCCCCACCTTCAGGCAACATTTAATTGGACAAGTCAAATTAGAAGTGAATGAACAAAAGAACCAGATCATTAGCGCAAAAGCTTGTCCATAATTAAGACTATCAAAAATATACTTAAAAAAACAGTTAGGTAGAGAGTAGAGACCCAAGAGAGGGATTTGGGAATAGAGGTAGCCATCCCCAATTGGAAAACACACACAAATGAACTGGAAAAAAATAAATAAATAAATTGCACAAGTAAAATGGATGTGAAAGAACACACATATAATAACCATTACGAAGAATTTTCCTTTCTACGGGAAAACAAAAATTATTTGAATGTGTATTTGTGTATGTGTGTGATGTTAAGCATGAACAGATGTACAACTGCAGTAGCTTTAGCACTAATTTACTAATTTAGAGTCCAAAATAGAGTACTCCATAAAAAGGATTTTATATTAGGACCCAAAAAACCAAAGTCCTTTTCACAGTAAAACAATAGTGACATTATGTAAAACAAAAGGAAGACGTATGTTTCAACCTAATTTTCTTTCTGCAGAGTTCAGACCCTTCAAGACATATTTTCTCTCCCAAGTGATGCAGTTGATGCAGAACATGAGCAACTTATAAAAAGATAAATGGCCCTAATTGATTCCATTTCAAACATAATAGCTTAATGTAGTCATTATAGCAATAAAAACCTAATACTCCGGGATATCCTGAATGGTTAGAGTCAAAAACTTCCCTTCAACAGGAAAGACAAGTGCCAAACCTCAAATTCCTGCACATCAATAAATTTGCACCTTCTCTATCATGAGATGTCACTCAACCAGTTTGTTAAAGCAAAAAAATTCACGGATTACCAACACAGACTAATGCTAAGAGATCTATCATTGCTGTGGTCATTTAAGACACATAGAACTTGAAGGGTTTTCAAAGGGAAGAGGCAATCACATTCCACAAATAAGATCATCTTGGTGGAAGTTTAGATGAAAAACGACTTTGAGATATATAACAAAAGATTGAATCGATGAAATGAGTAGTGCACATTTGTGAACATAGTACTAACTTTCATACCTAAACAGGCTATCAAGTATCTCTCAAAGCAATACATTGCAAAAGCTTCATAACAATCGCGAATAACTTCACAGTTGAATGCAGCATCTGAGTCCACCAATGATAAAAACTGCCTCCGGAAACATTACAAACCAAAGTTTAGAAATAGTCCATAGAAAATTTACTGATATTTCACCACACACCTAGCAACTTAATCTTTGAAGGTTGCACACAATCAGATGCCAAAATACTCAGTTTTTGTGAAATGGTGTAAGGTCCTACCTTTTAAGCAGAAAATTATCAAAACATACAAATATTATATGTATAAAAATATATGGACAGCAGTATGATAATTGCAATTAACCAACAAATAGGAGAGTAAGAGCCCAACTAAATGCGTACCGATTCCAGTGCATAAACAGGAACCATCAGTATGAGTCCTATCAAAAACTTCTGCTCCTGAAATAAGACATTAAGTACCACAACTAATCAGGGGAGAGACATGAACAGAAACAAGGTACAAAAAATTACCCAAGATGGAGAGTTAAAAGGGGGAAAAAAATATAGTCCTCACAAGATTATGTAAAGTAAAATAAAATATTTTAAAACAGAAACGAAAGATAAAGGATCAACTGAATATACCTCTGGTTGATTATATGAAGCTAAATGCTCAAATATAAGATAAGTGGAGAGAACAAGAGCAAGGAAGACAAATATGCTTGCACTGAAGACTGGCCAACTGAAGGATAATGTTGTTTCTGCACCCAGGTTTGGCAACCATATTTTCTCTGATATGCTGGATGATTCAACTAAGGTGAGAAGAAAAAATGAAAAATAAAAAGCACCTCTCCATCCCATCGAGCAGAAGAAAATAACAAACTTTACACGAGTTCAAAAGTCCACAAGACTTTGTCCCCCTAGAGATCACAACAAACTGCATTTGCCAACCATATTTTCTCCAACATGCCAGAAGCACAATTCACTCTCTAGAATTTGTAAGGTGACCTCTCATCCCCCGTGAATTGTGGTATGATAAAAAGAAAATCAACCTTTCTTTCACTGCAATTAAAATGAGTATACACACTGAATAACCACAGAATGCCTTACATGGGAAATAAAAGTCACCAGAAAAACAATGTGTAATACATTAGCCAACAGTAAATCTCAATATAGGAAAAAATTAGAGTTAGAATATACTAATGAAATTAAAATTTGAGCACAATTTCAAGAAGTTCAGCTAGAATGAAGAGAAATTATAGTGTTTGCTCGAATAGAATAGCTTAAAACTATGTTTTCCTCTCTACAAATCACTTTTTCTAAGCAACCAAACAGAAATTAAATCTCTGCAAACCCCAAACTATCTCCAAATTGCAATGCAAAAAGGAAACCCTAGAATACCGATCACGATGAAGCAATCAACATAACTATTCCAGAAACGGCGCAAAAAATCAATTGAAATCCTTTAAAAGAATGTGGAAAGAGGAGATAATAGTTTTAGGTTTTCTCACCTTTCATCGGAGCATTCGCCGGAAATTACAGTGACGGTCGGATATACTGAAGAAAGAATGGGAACCTTAACTTCTGTTTGGATGATGGGAAAGTAGGATATTTGCGTTGGGCGGTTGGCGAGAAACGAAGAAACCAGCCGTGCAGTACGGAAATTCGCACTTCTCTACTGTATAAGGAAATCTAGCGTCACAGTGACGGAGATATTTTCCAAGATCTGGGCTGTTGCTTTTCTCCACGTGGCTTTCAACCGCGAGGTGAAGGTTGGAGGTGGGAGCTGTGATGCCACGTAAGTGACAGTCGAGTATTTTAGAATTATATCATTTTGATAGATTCGGCTATAAAAACCGAACTTTTAAGTTTAATAGTTTCACTTCAAAACTTAAAGTGGAAATGGTCAAGGTTTCGTGATTTACTATCACTTTGAATTTCATCAAAGAAGTCTGATGGTTGTGTGACTTATTTAAGGGGTGAAATGTTCATCTTATTTGAGAATCGAATCTTTCATTACTAACAATTAATTAAACTTAATTTTCTAATAATTACTCTTGTAATAAAAAAAAAAAAAGAAGAAGAAGAAGAAGATAGATTCAGCTACAAAATATGAAATCTTGAACGAACGAAGGCCGGGTCTTTTCTATATTTGCAATTTATCAATTTTTGATTTTTTTTTTTTTACATGAGACTATAAGTTTTACAAAAAAAAAAGGTAACATTTTTATATTTTTAAATCTTTTTTCACTTAATTAAAGATTTAAATTTAAAATTTTTAATCTTCAAAATCATCCTATTAAGGTTTTTAAATTTTGAATTGTAAAATTGAAACAACTTGACTGTGCTCATTTATTTGCTAATTATATTTATATTTTTATCTTAATGTTAAACTTGTGATATTATAATTTTTTATATTTAAATGCTTGACCTTTTCATGAAAGACAATCACAAGTGGGATGAATTTATATTTATAAGAGGTGATTACTTTAATATAATTGAAAAGACTAAGTTAAAACCTATGATTAGTTTAATAATTTTTCATATCAAATTTTATTAATTTTTTAAAATTTAAATTTAAATTATTAATAATAATTAATTTCTACATTTATGCGCTAATCATGTTTCTAATGTTGAAATTCGCGGCAAACAAAAACAGTGGACTCTAAAGTTGGGGCATGTTTTTCTATACGCCAGCATCAAACGTGGCAAGGAAGATGTGCCCATTGAAATCCACGTCAGCAGTAGATTTGTAGTTGAGATGGAATAGTGATATAAATATAATAATAATTGTTTAATATAATTTTTATGTTATTAAATAAAAAATATATATTTAATATTATAAATTTTAAATAAATAAATAAAATTAATTATTTAAATAATATATAAAATTATATTAAAAATAATTTTAAAAAATTATCCATTAGTCATTTTTTCAATTGAGATGTGGCTGACGTGGACTACTTGTTGAGATGGACATTCAGAGCTGTCAATTGGAATCGCAGCCCACGGGAAAACGGGTTATGGACTCAAAAAGTCTGAAACTGGGATTAATTGGGCCAGGTTAATTATTTGAAGTTTGAAGACATTGAATCTTTGAAATTTTTTCAACTAAGCCTCCAAACTATTTTATGGTTAATTACTCATAAGTTACTCAATTTGATTCAAGTTGGATGATTGAAGGGTTTGTTGTCTCTTCCTTATCTTATGTTAAATTCTATGTTTTTTCTTTTTTTGAATTTCTGGTTGCATGAAAAACAATTTCTTCTCATCATTTAATATATTTTATTCACATTTCATACGACTCAATATAAAATTTTTTATTTTAATTAAATTATATTGTGTTACTTTTAAATTTAAGTTATTATTACAAAATTTTAACAAATTAATTAATAAATAAATTACAATATAGTATACAAATACTAACCTATATCGATAACATCATATAAAATACTTGAATTTTGTAATATGATAATTATATACTTTATCATAAAGTGCATCCCAAATTGTAAGATTATGATTCAAATCTCTTTTGTCGAAAATTGTAATATGTTAAAAAAAAAAAAAAAAACCCACCGTACAAGGTATTATCCACTTGAAGAGAGAAGGATTTGAGATATAATTGAATAATTAAAAAAATTAAAATAAGAAATCTAATGAGGGAGGATGGACTATGACACGGATCCCATGGCATGTAATTTAAAGATCCAAGTAATTTCTCAATATGTTGGTACATAGTGCATCATAGCAAGAAACTACAATTTAAGTTAACTTTCCTTTTCTTCCAACCTTTAATTTGTGACATCACAACATCAGTATAAATCAAACCTCAAATTCTATCATGGCTTAGGAAGCCTCAGCTCAGTTGATGGTTCTGAGAAGGCCAAGAGAAGATTCCCCTTCCTCCTAAAGAAGAAAAACCCAAGTAAAACAATGGGCAGCTTGGGAGAAGAAGACCTGAGCCAAATGGTGAGAGACTACATTGAATTAGAGCCTCCCATCTCCATTTCCATGGCATCTTCAGTCCCTTCTCTTAATCATCAACACCAGTATCTCAGTTTGCAGGTAATTGCTTTTTATATCTTCAAAGTTTGAACCTTTTCTTTCTTTCTCTTGACTTTTTCAAACTTTTGAATGGTTATCTAGGATATTCTTGGGAAGTATACGGATGAGGAAGCTGAAATTCATGGGAAGGTATTAATGTATGTGGCGGAATTGGGAACTTCAAAGGATCAAGAAAAAAATCTCAAGAAATTAATGGTAATGAAACTGAGAGCAGATGGCTATGAAGCTTCTCTTTGCAAAACTTCCTGGATTTCCAATTCTAATCACTCAAAAGGTGAAATGGAAATCTAAAATTTCCCTTAAACAAAATGTTCCCAATTGCATGTCACTGATGAATTCCTTTTCTTCTTCCTTGTTTCTTTGAAGTTTTTCAATTTACAGGTGTTTATGAGTATGTTGATGTTATGATGGTGGAGAAGGATGGGAGAGCAAAGAGGGTCATAGTGGATTTGGATTTCAGGTCTCAGTTTGAATTGCCAAGGCCTACAGCGGCATACAATGAGATAATCAACTGTCTTCCTCTCATATTTGTTGGGTCTGAAGAAAAACTTGGGACGATCATCCCTTTACTCTGTTCAGCTGCTAAAGAATCTCTCAAGGCAAAGGGTCTCCACATTCCTCCATGGAGAAAAGCTGCCTACATGCAGTCCAAATGGCTTTCAAAAAATTTCAAGAAAGTTAATGTCTCTCCAGAATTAGAAGAGGATAGTAAGAGAGAAGAAAAGAGTGGTACTGCTTCTACATGTTTTCCTTCCATATTTAGCAAGGGACAACTCCAATTTTGCTTGAAGCCCTAGAGAGTATGATGGGTTCTGTTTTTAGTAGAGAGGATTCTGGCTTTAATCAGCCAATTTTGTATGAAGTTTTCACCCCCCACACTCTGTAATCCTGGGTCATTTTTTGTTTTTTTTGGGCAGATCTCAGGTTTCAATCCTGTAATCCATCCTTCCATCCCTTTTTCTTGGCACAATTGAATATGTTACACAATGTGGTTTTAGCAAAGCCCTTTTGTTAATTCTTTTTTGGGTTTTATTATTCTATAATTTAACTAAAAAACTATAAAATAAAATAAAATAAAATCTGCCAAGTGATAAGGCTGCCGAGCTGGACATGACTTGGGGGGGTGTGGGGTTCAAGGAGGCTTTCAGTTTTTCTTGCTTGCTCTACCAAATGAGGGAAGGCAGAAAGGAAACTGTTTGGGTGAAATAATCAAAGTATCATTAAATTAAGGGATAAAATAAACAATTCTATCAATTGGATAAAGTAAACTAACAAGTTTTGATTAAAGAAAAGGAATGGAATTGAAGAAAAGATTATTTAAAGTCGAAATCCAATCATTTGCTCAAAATCAAGCTATGGAAACTAAGAAAGAGGGACACAAAGACTTGAGTGCCAAGTAAGAATGTTTTGTCAACCAAGAAAAGCCAGGGACTAGAAGAACCCACAAAATGAAAAAGTTTTCATCTTTTTACGTCAATCCTTAAACATACATGTGAATACCTGCTGGTTTTTTCTTCTTTTTTTTTTTTTTTTCCAAAGGAATACATGAGTATACGTTGAATCAAACATCAAATACAAAGATTATGCAGAACAAAAGTCAAATTTATCCAAAAATTGGTTGAATATGTGTAGAGGTAACGATGACAATGGGTATTTTTTGGAGGAAATAAAGAGCATTGTTTTGAAATAGGAGAATTGCTAAAGTAGCCATGGAAGAGTGGTTAAAGCCTTTTTTTTTTTTTTTTTTTTTTCAAATGGTTAAAGATTGTTAGGGACTGTTTCTTAGAGTGTTAAAAACAAGCTTTTTACTGCTTCTCTTTTTGTTCAACCAACTTTATTTTTTTTTTGCTTGAATTGAAAGTATTTTAAAGAGAAATATGGATCTTAAGCGTTTATAAGCACGGCAACCCTTTACGAAATTTGTTTATAACCACTTGCACTTAACCAACGAGCGGTTAAATCAAGTGGTAAGTGGTTTATTTTAGTTTAAACAAAATTTTGAATTCGAGACCTTGTGTACGCAGCAGTCCTCGCTGGAAAACTCACCCATCATTTTCAGATGCACAACACGGGTCGGGTCTGGATTAATCGAGGTAAAGCCCCGAATACTAGACAGAAAACCAAAAAAAAAAAAAAAAAAACCACTTGCACTTTAGTCATTAAGGGAATGTTGAAGGAAGGGCGCCCTTCACTTTTTTTTGTCTTCTTATTTAGGTTTTTAAAATTATTTGAGTATTTTTACACTTTAATATTATAATAAGAGAATCATAATTTTTTTAAAAATAATTTTTAACTAACAAATTTTTATTTATATTTAAAAAAAGTTCTTCCTAACATTATTTAGTTAGATCTATTTGATAATTTTTTAATATTAATTTTTTACTAAACAAAAAAATTAATAATTTAATAAAATTTCAATAATATTTTATGACAAAACTTATTAACATTTTGTAAAGTATTTTTAACTTTTTTTTAATAAATTTTTTTAATAAATTAGTTTCTAATCAAACAACCTTTGAGTGTTTAAAGGCATCACCAAAACCACATTAATTTTTTATTCTTTATTTTTAACCAATAATATAAATATATGTTAAATAAAATAATAAGAGAACAACTTTGAAAAGTCTTTTATAAGTCTCTTAACATTAAAATAAAAAATTTCTTAAAAACAAATTAAATAAAATAATACAACTTTAAACGATATTACATTTGACGAGACCCTTTTAAGTAGTCTACCATTTTATATGCACTAAAAGAGTCTATATGATGTGCCTTAAGAGTCATGTTTCCCTTTGAGGGTGGGCAAAAATCGGTTCCGGTTGAAATTAAAATTGGTTTTAACATAATAAAAAAAAATTTTCTTTCATTTTGAGAATTGAAATTACATCAAAGTTTTCACAAATTAATGAATTCGATTATTAATAATATTAGTTCAGTTTCAATTTTACTAAATAAATATTAATTAATTTTTTACCATATTTATCCAAATTACAAATTTTAAAAGGCTCATTTTCTATTTTTGATTTGTGAAAAAATTCAATCAAAACCAAATCAAAATTTATTTGACTAACATCAAAATCAAAATAGTATAACCTAAAAACTATTGAAATCAAACCAAATTCATTTTTTTGATTCAGTTTCTAAATAACCCTTCCGTTACTCCACCCCTATCTCCCCCCATAAAAATATTGTTAGGCACAAGAGATAAAAACTTATTAAAAGCATTCTCAAATAAGCTTCAACCAAACACCTTCTTTTCATATTGTTTTTGCTTGAGATTAGTGTTATCACAATTTTTGTTAAGATCACCAATTTAATTATAATTTTATTAAATTATAATTTTTTATAATTATATGATATTTAAATTTTAATTTATTAAATAATAAATATTAATTATTTTATTAATTATTAATCATTTTTAATAATTAAATTAAAACTAAAAATATAATAATATTTATATACTTATAATATATTTAAATTAAAAATTTTTATTTAATCATTAAAAAATTGAAAGTAAAAAATTCAATTTAAAAAAAAAAAATTAAATTAATTTAATTTTCTTTAATTGTCCACCTTTCCTTTCTCTTTTCCTTCGATTCCCTCACCTCAAGGATAAGGCTAACAAAAGGTGGGGTGGCAATTTGCCATTGTTCTTACTTCTTAGGAGAAAATTGTGGTGGCAGAAGCTGTTACCCTCTAGACCAGAAGCTATGCCTTAAAAATATTCAAGAACAGTAAAGAGATTTGACAAGGATACTCATAGTCATAGCCATTGGGATTAGGTTAGGGGAGTTGGGGATAGGAGGAGATACTGCTACTATTAGTAGTAGTTTGTAGTACAATGGTGCAGAGAATCGGGATAGGTTGCCAAAGTCGGTTCTGTTGTCTAATCCATTAACTCAGCTATTCATTACTAGGACTCCTGTGGCTGCGCTGCTAACATTCATTAACAACTCTGCAATCACTGCCTTCCTTTCCACTTATTTTAAAGCCTCTCTCATTTTCCCTCCTTAAGCAAGGAGGAGAGATCCTATTTGAATTTGAGTTTTTTTCACACATGTAGAATTTTTTTTT
>BPVZ01000089.1:1028103-1038526 GCA_020521535.1 Rubroshorea leprosula
ATGAATGGTTGAGATTTTATGTAAATGTAGTGCGTAAGACTTGTGTAGATAGATCTCTACTCATATATGAATGGTTAAAATTTTATATAAATATGATGTGTAAGATTTGTATGTAATTAAATTCTTACTCATATATATATATATGAGTAGAAATCTACTTACACATAAATTTTATACATTACACTTAAAATTTTAATTATTTATCTTTTCACTTTTAATGGTTGAAATTTATTTATATTTATTAAAGATAATTATTTATTTTGCTTAAAAATTAATATTTATTAAAAATAATTATCTTTTTTACTTAAAAAATATAAAATATAGTAATAAATCTTATAATCCATTTTCTGTTGTGATTATCTAGGCTAAGCTAATATTCTGGGGACCTAGGATAACTCACCTTTTTAAGCAAAAAGATTCCTTCTCATTCTTTCCGTTCAATAATTGGTCTGTCTGCTGCAACTTCCAGAACTGCCGCTGCCCATGCCAATCTAACTCGATATGATATTTAGAGTTTGGCTTATTGACAGCATGGAGGATGGTTATCCGGTTATCCAGTTATCCTCATCATGGCTCATGCCAAAACAAAAATTAGATGGGCTAACTCCCTTAGCCCCTAAACTCTCTTTGGTTTCTCAATCCCGCCCTAACTTTGTTTTTACACCAATTGAGCATTGTAATACAATGTATGTATATAATATAGGCAAAACGCTGTGTTAAGTTTTTAAACTGATTTTATATACCCAATTAAGTTTATAGACTCTTTCAAAGCAAATAAATCCTCAAACCCTACAATTTATGTAATTTTGCCATCTTTTATGTTTTGCTTTGCTTGTAACTTTGTAGTCTACCATCAAGAAAAGGGCAAAATCACATAGATCTTGGGGGTTCAAGGGCTAATCTATTTTTAAAAACCTTTACGGTTCAACTGGTCAATTTAAAAGATTAATGTAAGGTTTTCCCTATAATATAAGGCCAAAATTATTTAGAAAAGTCAAATGATCTTAGTTAACTATCATTATTTTTGTTAGTCTTGTTCAATCACTAGAATTACAATACTTATTTAGCTAGAATAATAATTTTATTGAAGTCTTAGTTAGTAAAAATAATAGTATTTATTTAGTTAAAATAATCTATCATAGAAAGACTTTAAGTAAAAAACTTTTTCATTGCCTAATATTATTAACATTAACTTCCTTCCATACAAGCTTAAGAAGTTGTGATCAAAATCTTAATAAAGAAATGATAATAGAGTAATGATGGTTGTCTGTGACATTTTACTTTTTCTCTTAAACTTTAGAGATTTGGCCTTAAATGACTCAAAAACAAGTTTCAATACTAGATTAATAAAACAACATAAATTCAGGGGCTAGCTTTTGGGTTATTCCAAAGAAAAACCAATAATTATTTCAGTCTTCTTCCCTCTACCGAAAAAAAAAGAAAAAAGGAAGAAGTCAAAATCTGATAATTTTTCTTTTTTTTTTTTTAAAGGAGTAAAAAGAAACCCTTCTAAAATGAAAGTGTGACCCACACTGCCTGCGGCTGCAGCAGCGGAGTGCAGCTTCCAAAATCCTAACGTCTCTATAAATATGGCAAATGCTGTTTAAGTCAGCATTTTTCAGAGAATAAATTAGCCATCTTTTCGTTAAGGCGACCCAGAATTCACGTGCCAGAGGTAACAGAGTTTGTTTTGAAAAGAATTAGTAGCATATGGTCTCAATATCATCATTGTTATAGCATTATGGTTGTTTTATACTAATTCTTTTGTCTTTTGGGTGGGTTTTGTCCTGTTTCTATACGCTATGATTCTGCGTGAATGGATAAAGGAAAGGTTTTTGAGTGAGGAACTTGAAATGGGTATGTGGTGGCTCGGTGGGTTCTTGATTTCTGTGGCGTTGACGGCAGTTGCGGTCAACGGGTACCCGCAGGAGGATCTGGTGGTGAGCTTGCCTGGTCAGCCTAAAGTTTGGTTCAGGCAGTTTGCAGGGTATGTTGATGTTGATGAAAAAGCAGGAAGGAGCTTGTTTTACTACTTTGTTGAGGCTGAGAAGGACCCTGACACCAAACCCCTCGCTCTCTGGCTCAATGGAGGTTGGTTACTTTGCTCATCTTCTCCTACATCTGGGCATTATTTGCTAACAATTGGAATTTGTCTCAGTTTCGGATCTTACCTTTTGTTTCTTTAGTGAATTGTTTATAGTTTTTGTGTACTATGCAGCATAGTTGGTTGGTACTTTCTATTATTTTCTTTCCTTTGTTTTCACAAATTCTAGTTTTAGAACTTTTCTGTTTTCTGGTAGATCTTTTTTTTTTCTTTTTTTTTTTCTTTTTTTACCTTAGTTATTCTATGTAGGCTGACAAGATATTTGACATTATAAATTCTTTCATGGGGAATAGAGAGATTGTTCTTATTATCACATCTCATTCTACATCATATAGAGATCTGTTTAGTTTATGCAATTTTAGATGGGAGTTTCAGGTTCCAAAATGATATTCTGACTCTATTTTCAGGACCAGGTTGTTCCTCCGTTGGTGGAGGTGCTTTTACAGAATTGGGTCCATTTTATCCCACGGGTGATGGTAGAGCACTTCGAAGAAATTCAATGTCATGGAATAGAGGTAGAACATATGATCTGCAGTGTTAAATGAAATTAGTCTTAAGTGTTTGACTCAATCTAAAGTAAGATATTTCTGTTATGTCCCTTTTGTAGCGTCAAATCTCCTCTTTGTTGAGTCCCCTGTTGGAGTAGGATGGTCATACTCGAATACAACTTTAGATTACAGACGTGGTGATGCTTCCACTGGTAAAGTGACGCTATGGATCCTTTTGTTTTTGTCTGATACTGGGATAAGTTCTGGCTGAAAATTACATGGATGCTAAATAAAACTTTGTCTCTTAACTGAGCTGTTTGCTTAGGATTGCTCCCAACTCAATTTCTTCTTCTTGGCAGCCATGGATATGCATGTATTCATGTTAAAATGGTATGAGAAGTTCCCGGAGTTGAAGTCTAGAGAATTGTTCCTCACTGGAGAGAGTTATGCAGGTTTGCCAATAATGAATCTGTGGTTATGTTCTCAAATTTAGATTTTATTTGGTGTTTTACTACAAAGTGTATCTTTGGTCTATTTGACTACTGGTGTGGTGATAGCAATGAAACCACCATAAGCTGCCAATATCTTAGGTCTGTAACTTTGCCTTCTAAGTTAGTGGATTTTAACTGCTTATGCATATAAATCTTGTTCCAGGGCATTACATACCACAGTTGGCTGATCTTCTACTGGACCATAATGCGCATTCAACTGGCTTTAAGTTCAACCTTAAAGGCGTTGCTGTAAGAAAACCTTACAGTTAAATTTTTCTGTATTTGATCTTTGATGAAAGACAACAATTTCTACGGAAACTATCTCTCCAGCCTTTTAGTTCTTTCATCGTTTTATGGTTGTCAGTGTAACTCTTTTAATACTTCACTTGGCTTTCCTCTGATTAGATTGGGAACCCACTTCTCAAATTCAATCAGGATATTCCATCATCTTATCAATTCTTCTGGTCACATGGGATGATTTCCGATGAAATTGGCCTTACCATCATGGATGAATGTGATTTTGGTGATTATACTGATGAGAGCCCCCATAACGTATCCCATTCATGTAATGATGCTTTGGCTGAAGCAAGTAGCATTGTTAGTGAATACATAGACCCTTACGATGTTATACTTGATGTTTGTTATCCATCTATTGTAGAGCAAGAGCTGCGATTGCGGAAGATGGTAAACGCTAGACACTTATAATTTCTTTTACAAACTTTCCCTTTCTGCTTTACCATTCTCCTGCTCTACTGTCATTTCATTACTGTAAAGGAATTGATTGATTTCCTAATTTATGCAGGCTACTAAAATAAGTCTTGGAGTTGATGTGTGTATGAGTTATGAAAGGGCTTTCTACTTCAACCTCCCTGAGGTTCAGAAGGCTCTCCATGCAAATCGGACAAACTTACCTTATAGCTGGTCTATGTGCAGTGAGTAAGTCATTTTAAGTTATTACCATGTTCTTGTTTTCCAAAAATGTACCTAGATAGGGAAGTGAATTTAACTTTTTGAGCCAGAAATGTTTTTAATCTATCTGAAAGTTAATTTATCAGAAGTTGAATTACTCTGTGCTTTAGTTAATCTTTGACATATTCTTCATTCTTGATCAAGTCTGTTTAGATTTGTCCATTTTCAGCCAAGTCACAATTTATTTACAAGATAAGAAAATGTGACTAGTCTCCTGGTTTTTGTGTTGTCAGTGTTTTAAATTACAGAGACTCTGATGTAAACATTAACATCATTCCTGTGCTCAAAAAGATTGCTCAACATCATATTCCAGTTTGGGTGTTCAGGTAACATCTATAATGTAGATTCTTTTATTTGTTTCAGTAAATTGATGGTTGCTAATACCATAAATTAATCATTGACACTAATCATTGCAGCGGCGATCAAGATTCTGTCATTCCACTACTTAGCTCCCGAACACTAGTCCGTGAACTGGCTCAAGATCTAAACTTCAAGATAACAGTCCCATATGGAGCATGGTTTCACAAAGGACAGGTTCTTAAGCAACCTGATAATCTTAGTAGTTCTTCCTTTTAATGCTTGTACCTTGCATAAAGACTAACAGTTACTTTTCTCCTGATTTTTTCCCCCTTAGGTGGCTGGCTGGGCTACTGAATATGGAAATTTACTGACTTTTGCCACAGTGAGGGCTGCTTCTCATATGGTTCCATATGCACAGCCATCACGAGCCCTGCATCTATTCAGTTCGTTTGTGCATGGCCGGAGATTACCTAATAACACCCGTCCTTCTATTGATGATTGAGAAGTACTCCACATGTCAGCATAGTGTGAAAGATTTCCATTTTTTTTTTTTTTGAAAATCTCAAAAATTTGCATTTCCAAAAAGCAATAAAAAGACTTGCAGAATAATACACGAGGGAAAAATAGAAGCATTTGGATTGTTCAGTTGCATGGAAATGTTTTTAGGACTTCAATTCATTGATAACAGTGCTTTAATTGTTGAAATGGATTTAGCCTAATTGAATGAATTCGATTTCTACTTTGTATTGTGAGAATATTTTATGATTTGTAGTAGGCGTACATTAATGCATTCAGCTGAACTGCATGATACTTTAGTCAAGCACCAGATGACTCAACTCATCTGCCCATCCTTTTGTTGCCTTTGCCTTTATAAAAAGCTGGCAGTTTGCTGCCCTTTATCTAGCAATTCCTTGAAAAACAATGTTTATTAGTTGCTTTTGTATACTACTATTTTCTAACAAGCATAATTAAGAGATTCGGATTAGCAGTTCAAATGCAACAGATAACTAATGGAAAGGGTATAATTGAAAACAAATAAAAGTTATTAGAAAAATGAAGTGCAATTCGCGCTGTATGGACTACGCCACAACCTTTTCAAGTTTTATGGTACAATTGAAATTTTAGAAAGAGTTCCTGGATAGAATTGAAAATGAGGCGCAAAACAAAACAATAAAATATTTGCCATTCTTATTTTCCCCAAACTGCACCGACAGCGGACAATGCTTCATTTATGTTTGGTTAAATGTCAAATTTAAATCCTTAAACTTTCAATTCTGAACATTTTTTATCCTCAAACTATTTTTTACCTTTTTATGGTCCCTAAACTATAAAAAATGTATTTTGTTTAATTTTTCTGTTAACTAATTTATTAAGTTTGTCAAAAAAAATATATTTTTTATCTTTAAATTTACAAGTTTAAGAATTAAAAATGTATATATATTATAAATTTAGATATTAAAAATGTATGTTTTTAATAGATTTAATGAATTGATTGATAGTATGATAAAAAAAAAGTATATTTTTCATAATTCAAATACTAAAAAAAGTGTAAAAATAATTTAGAGATAAAAATATTCAAAATTAAAAATTGAAGGACTAAATTTGACTTATGTTTTAACCACACGTGCCCTTGTCTTTTTAGTTCCCAGATCATGTTCAGGATACATAATGACCAAAATGCCCTCACCTTGCTGGTACTGTTGTCTTTCCCAACCACCTTGCTTGCCGCACCTGCAACTGCAAATGTCCCGACCCCTAAAGGCTAAAGCTTTCACTGCCATTTGGTGCCCAATAACACGAAAGTTTGTTTTTTTGTATTATTTACTGGAGCATGCTTGAGATCTTGAAGTTTCCATTGTTGCTCTTGCTTTGAATCTTACTCTTCTGGTAATTGGTTTCAATTTCAACTCCTCTGTTTATTTATGTGGCTATTTGGGTTCTAGGTAGATGGGTTTAGCTTCCCTTTGTTAGTTCAGTTGTGAAGGAACAAAGATGGTGGTTATATGGTTGTGGGTGTGTTCTTCTAGGTGATTGAGATGCAGGTTGGTCCAAACAATGTTCTTCTGGGTCACTTCAGGCCTTTCTATACAATGTTTTTGAGTATTAGCAAGAAAATCATGAAGATGAAGGGTCACTGTAAGATTTGGTTTTTCGAATCAGTAGGTGGAGCTGTTGTTATTGGCTCATTGTCATCATTCATTTTTGCAGTACTATGTGCATATGTTTATGTGTTTCCAAAAGTTCAGCCTATTATTCGTGATTATGGGGTTCCGGAGTCTAGTGATCCGATTGGTAGATGTAATGTCTTTGATGGAAAATGGATGCCCGATCAAAGTTACCCTTTATATAATGCTTCAGAATGTCCCTTTGCGGAGCGTGGGTTTGACTGCTTGGCTAATGGAAGAAGAGATAAAGGTTATCTAAAATGGAGGTGGAAGCCTAGAAATTGTGAAATTCCAAGGTTGAATATGACTGAAATCCTTGAAGAGCTTAGAGGGAAGCGCATTGTTTTTGTTGGTGATTCATTGAGCAGAACTCAGTGGGAATCTATGATATGTATACTTATGATTGGTGTGGAGGATAAGAAGAGTGTTTATGAAGTCAATGGGAATAAGATTACTAAACAGATTAGGTTTTTAGGTGTGCGTTTTAGTTCATTTGATCTTAGTATCGACTTTTATCGATCAGTTTTCTTGGTTCAGCCTGGTCCAGCACCAAGGCGTGCACCAAAGAGAGTTAAGACGGCTCTTAAACTTGACAAGCTGGATGATATTAGCAAGGAGTGGATTGATGCTGACGCTCTCATATTCAATTCGGGGCATTGGTGGACTCCTTCAAAGCTCTTTGAGATGTAAGTTTTCTAGTTATCTTTTGCATGGATTTTCATGTCAGTGGTTAATATTTCTTGTTTATTCTTTGAGAATATTTTTCTGTTAAAATTTTGGATTGGCATCTTGATTACATTTAGTTTCACAAGCTTTTGGTTGTCAAATGAATCATAAGGATTCTTATAAATGACTAAAAATTGATTCTCTTCTACTTCAAATCCTTGGTTTCAGCATTATGATATAGATCAATGGTGCATTATAACTTTTACACTAATTTTATATTTTCTAATGTCTTTTTCTTCTTTTTTTTTCCCCTTTCTGTTTTTTTAGAGTACAAATCAAAATTGGATTGTAATATGGAAAACATTTGGAATTTTAATCTGCCTGCGATAGCTGTTAGAACAAATTAAAGAAATAAAAACCCAGAGCTTAAGGAAGGGCCAATGTAAGACGTTTCTCATGTTCTCATACATTGTTTGGACTTGTTTAAATAGGTACACTTACAGTAGTCAATTTCTTTCTCTGAGCCTGATTAGCCTGTTATTATTGTAAAAGATTTTGACAGTCATTTCCCATCGTCCTATTGATATGAAGGCTTAAGATTGCCACGTAATCGTAAACAGAAAATATTCATATCTGGCATTTGGTATAAAAAATCTCCTTGTACAGAATTTTTCTTTGTTACATATTCCTAACGTGCTTGCCCAGACAGGGGTTGGTATTTTCAGGTAGGCGGATCATTAAAGCTTGGGATGCCTATCTCTTCTGCCTTCAGAACAGCATTAGAAACATGGGCAGCTTGGGCTGAGGCCACAATTAACCCAAACAGGACAAGTATTTTCTTCCGGACCTTTGAATCTTCGCATTGGAGGTACATAGCACAGAAAGCCACTCTTTTGCTGCTAGTTTTCTGTTATTGTGATAATTAAGTTGCCTATTGATAGAATTGAAGTCTTCTGCTAATGTGCGGTATCTATGGATCTCTTCCAGTGAAACTACTTTGTCATACATTGATATCATTATTGTTTGGGGGTCTAAGTTGGATAGTAATTAAGACATAGGAATGCAGACAGCCTCTAAAATATGAGATACTGGATATTTCCGATGTAGCAGGAGAACCACAATCTAAATTCTAAAGACTCAATATTCCTTTATTGTAGCTTATTAATCTCAACAAGACTTAACTAAGGTGATTTTTGTGCATGTATTAGTGGTCGAAACCGCAATTCGTGCAAAGTGACTCGGCAACCTTGGTCAAAAACTAGAGGGAGGGACCACAGCCGATTTTCTGACGTTGTAATCAAAGTTGTGAAGAACATGGCAATTCCAGTAACAGTTCTGCATGTTACACCTATGGGGGCATTCCGGAGTGATGCTCATGTGGGAACTTGGAGCGACAATCCATCTGTGCCTGATTGTAGCCACTGGTGTCTACCAGGAGTGCCTGATACATGGAATGAAATTCTCCTATCATATCTGCTTTCAGAGAATGAACTTTACCTTTAATGAAGACAGAGTTGAGAGTTCCTTGGACCTATAGCATGAATGCTGTAAAGGACAAAGTTCTTAAGTTGATATGACAAAGATACCATCAACTCACTGCCAATTCATGCAGTTCTTACCTTTGCTTCTATAATGGTGCTGGTTCTTTTTTAATTTCTCTGGTTTTTTCCCCCTTGTCTGTATTTGGTTTGGGTGGGGATGACTTGTAAAACAAAGTGATTCACAGTAGAAATTGCTTTAAAACTATGTTGGAAATTCATTTGCATATATTAAGAATAAAACTTTGATTATTAAAGTTTGCCGTATCAGTTCAAAGCAAAAAATACATGGTAAAGGAACAGCAGAAAACTTCAGGATGTTAACTAGATTTGTTGAAGAAATTAGCATGTGACAAAATGGTCTCTTTTTGTATTGTTTTCTTCCTTTTATCAATGGAATCATTAATCCTTTCAACTACCAAGTTTCAAATATCTTGAAGTATGAAGTAACTTGTCAAGAAAACAAGGAAACTCTTTTGAGGAGTGTTCTCCAATGCAAACAAATCCACAACATTTCTTAAGCTTAGAATGGGAGTCAAGTCGTGGTCACTAGAAAATTGGTACAATTTTTAATGCCAAAATTTTGGGTACAAATAGACATCCACTGCTGCCATTTCCTCCACAACAACTTCGAGCATCTACTGTCAAAGATTCGAAACCCAATAGCTTTACCAAATAACCTCAACTTCCCATATATCTCTCCCCCACCACCTCCACCACACCCATCTTTCTCGCCACCACCTCCACCTAGCCGTCCAATGTCACCACCACCACCACATCATCCAATCATTCCGCCACCACCTCCCCACGTACGCCCCCCACCACCACCACTTCGTCCTCCACCTTCGCCAGGTAACCACTCTACAGTCATAATCATTGTGTTCGTCTCATGTGGTTGCCTATTCCTCCTTGCATTTCTTGCATTCGCTCTATGTTGTTGCATCAAGAAGAAGAAGAAGAAGAAGACAGTTGAAAAGACAGACATAGTTCATATTGATGAACATATGAAAGTCAAGGAGACAATTGTTCCCGGTCCCCACGGACAACAAGCTGTGCTGCTAGAGATTGAGGAGGATGTACATGTGGATGAAGAGATTGTCAAGAAGGAGAAGGTTGGTAAAGGTCTGCATGCAGAGTCTGGAGGGGAAAACACCGGCACCATTGAGGCTGGAGCATCTTCTTCTGCTTCGGACGACCATAATCTTCAACACAAGTCCCCATCATAGTTCATGCTACAAAATTAACTGAGACTCGTCATGATTTCATGCTCATTAATTTCAATAAAGAGTGATTAAATTAATAAATGCCACTGGAAAACTGTCCAGTAGCAGGATGTTGTTTCGATATTCAATCATCAATAAGTTGATTACAACATGATTTAATCATATCCTTCCCTGCCCTTTTCAATATTTAATTTCAGTATCTCTAAATTAAAATTTAAAGCTCTTAGCTAATTAGAAACAATGTTTTAAGTGTAGGTGACAATTGATATCAAGTGTGTTTTTCTTGTTTAGCTTCTACAATTATATATTGGTGCTCAATATATAAAAAATGGTAAATGATGTGCAAATAGTTTATTTTTACAAATCATATTATTAAATAACTAGAAATAATCGAAAGTATGAAAATTTTGTATTAACAATGTGATACAAACTATATTATTAACTAAATTAATACATATAATATCATAAATATTAAAAAA
>BPVZ01000089.1:1066190-1078175 GCA_020521535.1 Rubroshorea leprosula
TAGTAATTATGGCAGCAAAACCGAAACGATGAATTCCGGTAACCAAAGTCGAAAATCTAACAATGGTTTTGACTTTGTATTTCTATCTTTCCAAATGCATGTATGATTCTGAACGTATTTCTATAAATAAAAAGGCGTCCACAAAAGGCAACAGACCCAAAAATACAAACAAAATTCAGAACAGTTTAATGCATTTTAGTAGCGTAAGAAAAATGTCAGCTACGGCTGGTACGGTGATTTGTTGCAAATGTACTAAACAGGATTGTCTTTTCCTTTTCTTTTTTTGTTTTTTTCATGCAATTGTTTTGTTATTTAAATTGTATTAAATCATAAAATAATTATTTTATATAAGTAGTATTATAAAGATAATTTTTTAATATTATATTTTGATATAACTTTTATATATTATTAAATAAGTAAATGTATTTAATATTATGAATTTTATATAAATAAAAAAAATCAACTATAACACGTTAAATTATATCAAAAAATAATATAAAAAATTATCTTATAATTATTTTTTATTTGATAATTTAAATTATATTGAATTATAAAATAACGTATTTTTATTCTGTTATGAGAGAAAGGGATTGGTTTGTTCTTAATTTTGGGTAGATGTCGTGGCATGGAAGGCCGGGAGCCACTGGTGATAGAAGAGGTATAGGTGGCGCCGCAACAGGCTAATGAAGTTCGTTTGAAGATTCTTTTCACTGCTTTATGCTACACTGATGTTTACTTCTGGGAGGCAAAAGGTAACAACATACCATCAAAGATCAACAAATTTCAAGGAAGCTTAATTTGCAGAATTTGAGTTAATTGGTTTAATTATGCTAATGGGTTTTGTCTTCATTATATGCTTCCAGGGCCAGAACCCATTATTTCCTAGAATCTTTGGGCAGGAGGCAGCAGGGTGAGTTTGCATTTCATCATTCCTGGAAGAATTCTTGATTTTGTCAAGGGAGAATTGCAATGATCATGCTAATTGATTAAATTAATGTATACTTTGATTGGATGAATTGGATTGTGTTAAGTGTTGGTGAAGGTGTGACAGAGCTGAAGCCAGGGGACCATGTCCTCCCTGTGTTCACCGGAGAATGCAAGGAATGTGCTCACTGTAAATCACAAGAGAGCGACATGTGTGATCTGCTCAGAGTCAATACTGACGTGACACAGGTGTAATGATCAATGATGGAAAATCAAGATTCCCCATTAATGGCAAACCCATTCACCATTTTGTTGGGACTTCCACCTTCAGTGAGTACACCATGGTTCATGTTGGTTATCTTGCCAAGATCAAATCCCTTGGCTCCTCTTGACAAAGTCTGCGTTCTCATTTGTGGGATTTCAACAGGTATGCAGACTTCACATTTTTTTCTTTTGCTACTGATTTTGGATTGTTGGTTAGTAATTGAAGTTTACTTTGTTTAGGTCTTGGTGCCACTCTTAATGTTGCAAAACCCACAAAGAGTTCCACCGTTGCTGTCTTTGGATTGGGAGCCGTAGGCCTTGCTGTGAGCATCTCCCTCTACCCCACCCTTCTTTGTCTACTTTAGAATCAGAGTGGAAACAAGTCGAGCTTGCTACAGAGTTATTCAAGTTCAAATTGACTCGTTTGTTTAATGAGCTTGGCTCAAGTGCTAGACAAGCCATGTTTACTTGTGCTTCCACTCCTAACTAGCATTTCTCAAATTTTTGAGATCAGAATTCAGAAACTAGTTTCATTTATTTATTCTTTGTGTGATTAGGCTGCTGAAGGAGCAAGAATTGCTCGGGCTTCAAGGATCATTGGTGTTGATGTGGACCCAAGTAGATTTGAAGAAGGTAATTATGGAGACACTACTTCTCATAGCAAAGTAATAGAGCTTCAAATTGCTTTGTTATTGAGATTTTTTTACTCTACTTTTCCATCTAGAAAGTTCGGTGTGACTGAGTTTGTGAACCCAGAAGACCACAAAAAACCTGTTCAGGTGGGATGTCACTAAGCCAAATTCTTAAAATGTCAATATCAGTATCTGAAAATGTCCTGAAGAACAAGCATTCTTTGCTCACTAGGTGCTCATGGAGATGACCAATGGAGGAGTTGACAGAAGCGCTGAATGTAATGGGAATATCGATGCCATGATTTCAGCATTTGAATGTGTCCATGATGTATGATATCTTATTCTTCGTTTTTGTTTCCCCCTCTTCTTAATTTGCAAAATTCTTCCTCAGTTTCCCCCTTACCATGAATACAGGGTTGGGAGGTTGCTGTTCTTGTGGGGGTTCCACACAAAGATGCTGTGTTCAAGACTCGCCCAATAAACGTACTTAACGAAAGGATTCTCAAGGGAACCTTCTTTGGAAACCACAAACTCCATACTGATCTTCCATTGGTGGTGGAGAAATACATGAACAAGGTGGAGCAAAATTCAAGTGTTCCGTGTATATAACTATTCAATCTTTCAATGCATTACTATTCAAATCCATGTTTACTGTTGCAGGAACTCGAACTAGAAAAGTTGATCACCCACTCTACTACATTCTCGGAGATGAACAAGGCTTTTGAGTACATGCTTAAGGGTGAGAGCCTTCGATGCACCATCCCCATGGAAGAGTAACATTTGAATAAGCTCTTCAAATGAGGCTTCAAGCTCCCCTTCTTGCTGGTGTCTGTTCCATATGCAAAGTTTCAGAGGCTTTATTCCAGTTTGTACAGTAGCGTAAATGCTCTTCATCATGGAATGTCATTGTTCTATCCGAAGTTTCAAAAGCTATATTCTAGTTTGTGAAAAAAAAATACAAATATACATGAATAAAAATGTTTTATTTCCCAATATCTAGTTGTGACCATTAGATATCAAGAATGTTTGTATCGGTTTTCCTTACTACCCTGTTATAAATCTACTCTCTTCAGTACTTTAAAGCCTCTATGAAAGGAGATGAAACCCTAAAAAGTATAAAATAGCAAGTTAGCATGACCTCTTTCGGTCATCTTTCAATAAGGCTAAAAGAACATTGTGAATACAGGAGACCCACCTAGAAGGATGCTCTCAAAATTTGATAATAATAATAATAATAATAATGAAAGAAATAATATACAATGTGAATTTTAATTTTATTGCAATTTCATCATGGTAGTTTTGCCAGTATAACCAAATCCAAAATCTTGACATCAAGACTGTCATCCATCCTAACAATTCCGTCTGTGCCATCTACACCAATCAACTTGCCAGTGACTCCGCGTAAAGCACCACCCATGATCTTGATCTTGTCATTTTTCCTTGGTGGTATTATCTCCATTTCATTAGACAGGGCTGTTACTGTTTCGCCATTGCCACTTGATCCCAGGGCCACCTTGCAAGAGCCATCCTGGAAGATGGAGCACCAGTTCTCAGAGCTAGTTTAATGAATAAAAACCAAGTGCTGGGAGCATGGAAGTATAGATAACAAGAAATCTGCTTTGTTAAAACCAAAAACGTTTAGTTTTTGAAAGATAGGAAGGCAATGCTAACCAGCATAGGTTGAAACAAAATATGCAGGCATTAGCTGCCTGCCTCACAAGTTAGTTAGTTACTTACTAACTGCTCAGAGTCTCAGACAACTGATTTTGACACTAGCACAGCAAACAAGGAGGTCTTTGGTCCAACTCTTAATTCACTAGCTGTTGAGTGCAATCACCCCCAAACAACTAGGGAAAATACTCAAATGGGCCAAATCACTAATTTCATTTCCCCTTTCTACTCCCCACTTCTCTCATGAACACACGGTAAGAGGGAGAAAAGAGGTGCACAAAGAGGTGTACCATCTTACAAGTATTAGTGAAATTATAAGCAAAAAGACAAGGACATATCTAATTTCCCCGTTGTGTACATGAATCTATAGTTTGTAACATGCACAAAGATGCATTACTGGAGCAAAGTATCAAACAGCAAACAAATTAATAGAAAACATACCGGTAGCACCTCTTGGATAACTCCCACAGTTTCCTCTCCTGATCTCCGTATGTTAACCAAAATATCTGGCATGAACCACGGTCCATCATTTTCTGCACCTGCAACAAACTGAACATCAGTAAAGGCCAGAAGACAATAAACTCCAGGAACTTAAAATAGTTGATCCAATAAAATTCAACCATAGTTTATTTAGAAGATAACTCATCATCTCCACCCTAAACCTCAAGAAATTCTGGTTAACCCTGTGCTTATGCTTACCAAGTTCCTATCAAATCAAATATTAAAAAATGGATAAATTTATTTCTGGAATCTAGATAATGCTGAATTACTATGAAAGGACAAAATTTACCCCTTAAGATAACTTATAACCCCATAATTAAAAGTCTTAAATAAAGATTGTTAAGTTTGAAGAAGCAAAACTAAAGAGCTTGAAGTAACACCTATTACTGGAGACATAACATCAAGACCACCAGTTCCAGGTGTCATTGGTTGCCCTCCAGGTGTTCCAGGAAGATAGGATGCTGAGCTTGGTGTCATTGGCTGACCACCAGGAGTTGATGGCAAGTAAGGGCTTGGTGCGTTGGCTGCAATAGGTAAACATAATATCAGTTTCCGCTAGACATTAAACAAAGTTAAAACAACAAAGAAACATGTTTATCTCTCATTCACATTTTCTTTGTCCAAAAACATTCATAAAACTCTTGGACCCCCAAGTTAAGAGTATCCTTATTTCAGACAATTCAAAGGATTCAAGCAATAATACATGATCAGGGTTTCCACTTCTTTTGATTTGAAAATTTAGGACACACACGTCTTCATGTCTTAGGACAAGTTTCTGACTTGTGTAATTAAGGGCATATGTAATGATATTTTATTTGTCTCAGTCAAATGCAGCTGACGTGGCAATGTGTTATATGTTTTCAAGTTGTTTTTGCTCCCCAACTTTATCAGTTAAATGTGCCTTAATTACATAAGTGAATTCTATCCACATTGCCAAATTTGAACATGTTCCTGTCCATTTTTGGGGGCATTCATTACTACTGCAACCCATGCAAAAGAAAAAAAAAAGATATTACTACCATAAGCTGAGCCACTATCTCTTGGTGTTCCAGCTTCACTATAACTGCCACTAGGAGTACTTGCCCAACCTGAACCAGGTGTAGGTGCTTCATACGTTCGAGGACTTCCTGGCTGGAAAAGGACATCATGATATTTATTTTCCCATAGGATAAACAAAATATGTCTATACTGCTTCTTCAACCAAATTCTGCAATAACTGCTAACCTGATACTGTGGACTAGTTCCCCAGGAGGCAGGATTCCCCTCTTCCCAGTTGTCCCTATTTTACAGCAGAATAGAAAAGATTCAATAATTCATCATAAGTCAATCCATAGATAATGCATCTAATTTAAAACAATCTGTGCAGGATGAATTCAGATGTAAGACAATAATGTTCATGTTCCAGAAAGAATGGTACAGGTAGAAAAAATTCATGGCCACCGAAATTACAATACATAATAGTTCTCAGACTCATGCCCTCTATCATATTTATGTTAAGGGTATCTTTGGAGAAAATAAATGTAGAATTCAATTATGAATGAATACTAAAGTGAATTAATTTGCAAATAAAAGAAAGAATGGTACAGGTAGAAAAAATTCATGGCCACCGAAATTACAATACATAGTAATTCTCAGACTCATGCCTTCTATCATATTTATGTTAAGGGTATCTTTGGAGAAAATAAATGTAGAATTCAATTATGAATGAATACTAAAGTGAATTAATTTGCAAATAAAAAAAAAAAAATTCCATTTGAAACATGAATTCACTATAAGTTCATTTGTAAATGAATTATATGAATTTTAGTGTTAACTATACAATTCAACTGAATTCTACCAATTTTTTATGTTTGGAACAAGAGAAACCGAATCTTAAGTTTCTTTTCCCTAAAACAACCCTCTTAAATTTATGGGGGGGGGGGGGGGGGGGGGGGGAGGGAGGGAGGGAGTTCTAGCATCTTAGCAATCTAACTAATACCTATTCCTTTGGAAAGTGTGGAATAACACTGGTAATTCTTTCAACTTTGATAGGAACAGAATTAACAATGAGTAGGTCATGCAATTGAAAATCAAGAATCAGAATGAATTTTTTTTGTCATTCAAAACACATTAAATCATAGATTTGGAATTGAATACCATAAAACCTAATCATTCTAAACATCAATATATGGATTTTAGATTAACTTTTCCTTATTGTGCCAAACACAAGAGGTATGGAATTGCACACAAATCCATATATTTAATAATAGTCATTTATACCAAAAACACTTCAAAAGTTCAGTTGCAGTTCAAAAGAAGGAACAAAACAAAAAAAAAAAAAACAGTTTAAAAGAATAAACTAAAAGGATATAATTGAAATCCAACAATGAACCTTGGTGGACTCATTGGTGTGTAAGGATTCCATGCTCGGTCACGCATTGGAGTTCTCATGCCATCGTGTATAGGTGTTGCTGTGAACATTTAAAAAGAGAGTAATTTTTAGTAATATATTAGCACATTGGCAATTAATTACAGAATTTGAAAAACATAACTAGAAATACAGGAGACTAAAGGCAATAAATTTCACCTCCAGGATCTCTCATAGGTGTCATGTATGGATGCAGTGGAGTTCGCGAAGGATGCATTGGAGTTTCACTTCCCATACCATATCGAGACGTATCACTGAAGAAATAAAAGAACATACAAAATCAGATCTACACATGTATATTAAGCATGCTAGGTGATAACAAATAAAGCAAAACAATTTAAGAAATATTTCATGGTTACCGGTAAGGTGTTGAAACAACAACATTATCAGATATGAATTTGCGATCAACTGCACACATAAGCAAGTATTATAAACCATAAAGAACAGAAAGGCAGAAAATGTATCCCAGTATTAACAGAAACTTGCCTGAAACAACCTTCATTTGGGATTCCAACTCAACCCGAACTAATTGACCTTTTATATCCACAACACGTCCACGGTAACCCTTGAAAGGGCCCTGGCGAATTTTTATTGTAGTACCAACTAAAGCATCATGCCCTCCTCTTCCCCCTCTGTGCCTTCCTCCAGCTGTTATGAAGAAGAAAAGGTCAGTTATGGAACTAAAGAAATATATCCATGCATGATTCAACCTAATAAGAATAATAATACCAAGGAGTTTGATGATGATAAAACTTGTACAAACACACGCAATCACCATTGTCAACTTACAATCATTTGGAGGGCCGCCCCTGGAAAATCTACCTGGTGATTGGGGTATACGTGGTGGAGCTTTGAAACTTCCAAATTTTGAGTAAGAATCACCCTAAAATTGAACAAAAAAGAAGCCAGACCAATAAGTAAGGTAAACAAAGGTAAATCAGCCATAAATAGAAACAAAGGAAAAGAACTCACATTTCTATCACCATTGGCACGTGAAGCTCCGATAATACAACAAAAATTGGATTTAGCACATATGAAACCAGCATGCTCAAGGTGATGTCGATCATAAATGAACAAGACTCCCTTGTATATATGTTCTACGGGGCCTTGCTTGCCCTGATATTACATAAAGGACAACCATATCTAACATATTCAATCAAATCCAACTAGAAAGTGGAAAAAAGAAGAATCTCACCTTGCAAGGACCCTCAAGGATCTTAACGATATCTTTCACAGAGACAGTATTCCTATATTTGTCTTGCACGTTAAACTTTTTATCTATCTTACATTTGATCTCCCTCAATTTGACCAGAGAAACATCTGGCCTCTCTGGAACTCCCTTAAGAACCTAAAGTGAGAGATGATGTTAAAAATGTACATAAAGGAAAAAGGGTTCATTTAGCCATTTTGATGAGAATGCCTGGCTGACCTGAAATGCTTCACTCTCTACACGTATAATTACACCAAAGCTATTGTTACTGCACCATATAGAGCAAATATGTCAGAACCCCAAGAACAATGTATTCTAGCAGTCTTTCCAACAAAGAACTACTTACTCTAACAGCACAAGATCGTGAAGCTCATAATCTCCAATCTTTGTTACACCAGTTGTTACCTCAGAGCTTTCCACAACATCATCAGCAAAAACACGGATCTGATGAAAAAAATATTTGAAATTAATCTTAATATTTCTTCACTAGGATATTCCTATTCAGAGTCTTCTATAAAAACTGAGAGTTATTATCACTTACATGTTCCTTTGTGGTGTCAGACAAAATAATGAGCACATGTTGCTCAACCTTGACAACCATACCAGTTGCCCCTTCCTTTGTCCCAGAGACAACCTTCACATGATTTCCAGGTTCAAAGTACTTGCAGAGCTCCTTTTCATTGACAGCAAGTGTTTTCTGCAAAGTATTATCCATGGCCAAGTACAATGAATTAGAAAAAATACTAGCACAAACTGTTAACATAATATATATATATATATATATAATCACAATATTTAATAAATTCATACAGGAAGGCCCTTCATTTCTGGTCTGATGTGGACATTCTCTTCCTCAACCTTTTCAACCCAGCCCTTCAAATTCTTCAGATCCCCCTTGATAACTATAACTGGGTCACCCTTCATGAAATGGCCCTTCTTTCTATTTGCAAATAAAGTTGACAAACTAGCTACATCACCATCTCCATTGTCACCAGGCTTTCGAAATTTTTCAAGTTCATCAAAAGTAGGTTTTATATTTTGAACACTGATGGATTTCATGGATACTGTTTTATACAGGAAACCATCTTTAAAATACATCCCACCAATATTCTCAAAGTATTCACCAGTCATTGGATCTCGCCTACGTTCTACACGAATATTAAGTTCCCTGGAAACACAAAAATGAAGGCAAATGAAGTGAGATTTAGTGGTGCAAACAAATGCAAAAGAATTACTTTGGAACTAAAAGTCAACATAACTGAGGGCCTCTACCTAGCTTCGTCAATATTCATAAATCGAGGAGGCGGCACAAATGCCTTCTTCTTTGGAACTTCTCTCCCTTCCTGTATCAAAAACAAATCTTCTTTTAATTGGCAGATATGTAAAAAGCATAGGTCCCAGAATGACCCCTTTCATAGTGTCCATGATGTAGAAACCTTGAGTATCATTATCCAATCAAGCTTCTAGATGCATCTAGAGGATGAAAGCAACTTTTCTATTGTTAGCCTTAGCTATTATATTTAACCAGCATAGGACAAGAACCAAGGAAGTATATGTAATAACCTACCAATTTATTTGCAAGAGCCTGCAAGTCAATCCTTGGGATTAATTTCACCGTAACTTTCTGCCGTACATTATCCACATCAACTACCTATCAAGCACAATTTGAAAGTAAGATGACAGATTTTGAAAACATGAAACATTAAACATGAAAAGCACAAGTACATGAATCTTACTTTAGCAAGATCACCCTTGTATGTTCCAATCTTCATTCTGACCCAGGTATCTCTAGACAGATCAATCGCTTTACTTTCAACTGAAAGAACATCAGTCATTTCTTTTATTGGAACAAGCATAATTTTCGTACCAAATATGTTACGCAGACCCTTGCAAGCCTGAAATAGATGGAACTAAGTAAGTAAAAACATGTCCACGCATTGAAAACCAGCCTGCTCATCAAAGATCACTATAAGGCAGCAACAATAATAACATACCTCTCTCACATGGGCTTCCTTGTCTGCTTCAATATAAATGTAGTTTTTGAGGTGATCAAGGGCGATAGCTGATCTGATTTGTAATTCAGATCCTCTGTCAATACACTTTTGCATCAGGCAGACAGCTGTCTCGCGTTCACGTCCAATCTGAAATGCATAAACACATTAGTAAAACTCCATCATGCATCATAAAAACATTAAAGCGTCAACCAAAAGAAATCTATGAAGTAAAGTTGCAAAGGGACTTATGAATTGCAAGCATACCGCACATTTCACCATCCACAGCTTTGGATCCCTTACTGAAGGCAACAGGGCTTGCTGATCTACTTCAGTGGTCTCCTCATCATACTCTGCATGACTTGATCTGGCATATCTTGCCTGAATTCTTCTCTCAAGAGCTTCAACATCCTCCTGTTCATCCTCGCGGGGCAGTAATGGACGGCGATGCATCCTTCTACCATCATCATCATCCGGTACATCAGCACCACCATCAACTATGAAATCTGCATGTATAATTGCCTCTTATTCAATCAAATTACCCAACCATACCCTCATAATCACCAGATTTTAAGCAAAAATGAACCCAAACTAACAAGTGCTATGTCAAAATAACTCACCAGTTCTCCACCTTTACAGAATAAAATGTCAGTGCCTAGTGCCTAGATAAGCACTACTTACTTAAAACTTAAAAGTTGAAGAGAGGAAAAAAAACAAAAGCAGCAAACTTTGTGTTGTCTACCATAAACGCACTTAATTAATCCATTACAGGAACAGAAAACAGGTTAATGCTATGCCACTAATCCAAAATTTTTCAGTTTTGAGCACATGATGAACATATTAAGAGTAACATCCTAATAAAACTCATGACTTTGATACCGTATCCCGATAGCATCATGAAAACATTGCATTTAGCATTGCAGACAAATAAACACAATTTGGGATAACCTAAAAACCCTTGCAGATGTTACAACAGTATAGAACACAATCTATCACTTCATTTCTCCTAGATAAAGGATTTCCATCTCACAAGGCAACCAATCATACTAAAATTAAACCTCAATCAATCTCAAATATATCGTTTAAGCATAAGAATTTTATTACCGTCTTCTCCCTCCTCTTCTTCCTCTTCCTCATCGCTATCCACCTGTGCCTCAAGATCAAAAAATTGAGAAGCCCGGCGCTTAGGCTTCTGCCGTCTCCCCCCAAAATCTTCATCATCGTCGTCTTCTTCCTCCTCCTCGTCTTCCTCCGCAACATCGTCAATGAAATTTGATCTTCCGCGCTTCCTGCTCGACCTACCTCTCTCCTCCTCCTCTTCTTCATCCTCTTCCTCGTCGTCCATCACCTGCTCTTCTTCGTAGTCTTCATCTTCAAACTCATCGTCTTCATCATCTCTCCGTCTTGCCATCGCTGTAGGGGTTTGTCTATCGATGGAGCAGGGCGCTGTCTGTCCTTCGATTTGAGAAACAGAAATGTTGATAACAGGCTAAATTACCTTTTAGTCCCAAACTTTTAAATAGGTTGCAACTTGGTCGGTTCCACTTTCGGAGAATTTGCGCCGACCGACCGAAGCTACTCTGGTCTGGTTCTCTTCTGCCCGGACTTTGGTCCAAATTGGACCGACTTCTTTTAAACAACCACCAATGAATGGATAGGTTGATCTCAATAACCGGTTAACCAAATCGATTATATTCAGTAACTTTGGTGTTAGAGTATGGACAATGGTGCTCTATTTGGTTTTTTTATTTTTCTTAAAATATAACAGAAATAGAGTTTACTTTATTGAAACAATTCTCAAAATTAAATTTTATTCTATATATCGAGACAACTCAATTAAAGTTTGTTAGGTTCAAAAAAACCAAAACAACATCATTTTCACCCTTTTTTTGCTAAAATTTTTTACTAGCTTGACAAGTATGTTAGGCGTATGAGAAGCATGTCAACTACTTTGCACACTAACTGTTGAATCTAATGGCTTAGGTCTTTCCTTTAAAAAAAAAATTAATTCAAAATTTTTTATTTAAATATATAAAATATGAGTAGAATAAATAATAATTTTGTGATTTTTAAAAATTTTTTATTTAAGAATATGCATTGAAGGGGATATGTTTTATTATATATTCTATTTAAGCTTAAATATATAAAAATGTGAATTTATATAAAATAATATTAATTATGATAACATGGCACTAAAGTAAACTTTTTTATTGTTCTTGATTGTACATATTCGAAGTCTTGTTTTCATAGAACTAATAAGAGTTTGCAAAATAGACAGTTATTAATTTAAAAACTTTTATTTAGAATTAAGATAGAAATTCAAATATTTGTACCTTAAGTCGTTAACTCTTGATATAAAAAGTGAAAAAAAAAAAAAAAAAACTC
>BPVZ01000089.1:1093463-1104072 GCA_020521535.1 Rubroshorea leprosula
ATGCAAACCGTGTTAATTTATTGCCCTGTATTTCTCAGTAAAATTAGGATTTTGTATGAGATTAATCAAACCAAAGGTTTTCTTTTTCTATCCTTCTCAAACCAAAGATTCAGATACTCATATTATTATATAAAGAACATGGATTAATTTGTATCTTGTGTGGATGATGCCCTACTGTTAATTTGTTGATTTGAAGTTGATCAATTTTGAGATTGCTATAACCGTTGTCGGCATCGGAAAGTTTCTATTTTGGGAATAATGAGTTGGCATAAGACTAGACAGATCTACGAGCTCAAGTAGCATGTCTGGTTATGAGAATAGGCAAGTACCAAAAGCTAGAAACAGGCTAGCTGGAGCTTTGGTGCTAGCTGTAGGATGACACAGGCCAGTATGCTTCTACTACATATGTTTGATTTATCAAAATAAAGATTCAATTATTGAGTCTAATGCAATGACACAAAGTAGACATAAAATAGAATTAAAGATCAAAAGGCTGCACTCAACTACATAAAAAAAAGGGTTAAGAAAATGAGGATGAAATTAAGAAAGTAAGGGCCATTATTGCTTGAGGAAGATGCTTCTGGCCAGCACTCCAGGGGCCCCTTAATTGTATTATATACATATATCATATATGTATAAAGAATGTAGGGGCACATGTTTCAGCTTCTTTTGAGTCAGTTGGTAACTAATTTGTGCTCATGCATCCCTGAAGATGATGCAGGATTCAGGGCTTTGTGAATTAAAACTTGTGAGACACGTTAATTTGTTTAATTACTTCTGGAAACTTTTTCTTTTTATAAATTAATTATTGATTCAATGACATAATAATTTGGATATGGAGGGAGAAAAGAAAAGAGAAGATATGCATGCTCAGACATGTGAACATATTATAATACATATTGGGAAGGTGAGAGTTGAAACTTTCATATGTCATGGTTTGTCTGGTTCATAATATATCTCAGTCTAGTGTCACATGTAGACTGTATATCCATACATGTAAAGCTGCAAGTTTCCTGTATTATCAATCAAAATTATTCAGTTATTCACATGCAAGGCTATATAGGCTCTAGTCAAGGACCTCTGATACAATGTTTTGGATTTCAATGATTCATGCAAGCATGTAATAATTTAGGATATTCTTCCTAATTCCCACAATAATTTGGGTTTGGATGTGAAATTTTTTGAAATTGTAGTGTGACAGAAGAACAACATTCTGTTTCTTTATATATATATATATATATATAACGAAAAAAAAAGGTTTTTATGGTGGAATAGTATTTATATAAACAATTTTCTTGTCATGTTAAATTTAAGTAAAGAAAAATGGAATACTGCATGTACTTGGGATAATAAAATTTTTTAGTTTTGTTAAGACTCTGATATCACTTGTTATTGCACCTACAGCCTCAGATATTGATTGTTAGGTACACTCAATGTTTTAGTAATGATCATAATTCAAGGCATAGCACTGCCAGGCTAAATCCCTCATTCCCCTGATCCAAATTGTACTTGTTCAATAAAAATAAAAATAAAAAGATAATACTTGTTATTATCCTGATGGGGTTGGTATTAATCCACAACATTTTGATTTAGAACCTTATTATGAATAGGAACCATTAGATAAAAGAAGACAACTCCTAATATTAAAGGGTTTGCCTTCATTTAATGTTTTAAATAATATAATTTAGTGTAGTTTAAATCATAATATATATATATATATATTTGTTATGAATACATGTACCATGTATTTAGTTAATAATCCACATATATCATGTGCGTTTTTCCATTAATAAAACGAGGGGTGAAAAACGCTTACACGACGGAAGTCAAAAAGTCAGTGAGGTTTTATATAGCCATTTTTCTTTATGGGGTCAAAAATTGCTTAAATGCAAGCCCAGCTGCGACGTTACTTCCAATTAAAAATAACTTGATAAGGAAATCCTTTGGATTTGACTAACATAAATGTTATGTATAAAACTAATTATTGACGAGGAGAAGCTCTGGCGTGGGTGCATCTTTCTCTGTATATATAAAATATAATTTACTTACACATATATTTTA
Source organism: Rubroshorea leprosula (assembly GCA_020521535.1). Lineage (NCBI taxonomy): Eukaryota > Viridiplantae > Streptophyta > Magnoliopsida > Malvales > Dipterocarpaceae > Rubroshorea > Rubroshorea leprosula. The sequence continues at coordinate 1,095,525 of BPVZ01000089.1, forward strand.
TATATTATATTTATATAAAATTTTAATAATTTATATCTTTAATTTTAATAGTTGATATTTATTCAAAATAATTATTTTATTTATTTAAAAAGTTATAATAAATCTCAACTATTAAAAATAAAGAAATTAATATTTTTTTATCTTGAGTTTCACAATAAAAAACAATACTTTCTTATTTCTTATCTTATCTTATTCATATGTCATATGACTTAAATTCATAATTTTTTACTTCCACAAAACTATTTAAATCATTAGCAAAACCTATTTCCCATGTTTAAATGGTGGTATAGAAGGATCACCGCATGAAGAGAAAGGGATAAATCATGAATCCATTCCCCACCGGATTAACATGACTAGTTAGACTTAGTTGAATCAAAGATATGCCATGAAGTGTGCATTGGACCCACTTGGAATGTATATTATACCTTGTAATTGTGTCAAACAAATTGCCTCATCATTCCTTACGAGACCTCTCAATGCTAAGAGGTTAAGTTTTAATGTTAAAAATTTTAAGATGGGTAAGGAGAGAGGCTTGGAAAAAAATGGTTATCTTTTATTATATAATTTATCATTTGATATACTAAATTAAAAATAATTAAATAACCACATAATCAATTGTCAATTTTTTTTTTTTTTTGGGAAAACAGCTATCTTATTACAAAGGATATTTTATCCTACTACAAACTTGTAACTTTCTCTCAAATGCAAAAGCTTTTAATTCCACCAGTTTTTAGATGTTCAATTCCTTAATAATGATTTATTAATCTAAATGGAAGAAACTCAATTTCTTTAAAATAAGATCTCAAGTTTTAGTCTTGTAAATGGAGAAACATATATTAAAAGTTTTTCCTTTATGAGATTTGACATAATTCGATTTTAAATTAGTTAAACCCTAATGTAACTTATAGATTTAGGGTTTAATACTAAAAAAACAGATAATTGTCATCTCGTAAACCAACTTAACTACCAAAAAAAAAAAGAAGAAAAGATGATACATCATCGATCAAATGTGTCATGTAAAACTTGGACGAGCAACATGGCCATTAGAAAAGTGACTTACAAACACATTCGCCATTTTATATATGGCCAAAAAAAATCCAAAACCAATCGCATCAGTGCATGAGTATTTTTTGAAAGATAGCTCTTCCCGCAGAGATCAAAACCATTGGTATCTCTAACTTGGACCTTCTCAACTGAAGATTCAAATTCAAACCATTTCCTCTCGTCTATTTTTCTTGTTTAATTTTCTACAAGTAAATGTAAATAATATATTTACATAATATAATAAATGATAATTTAAATAAATTTTTTATCGAATGAAATGACTCATAAGTATTATGTATAAAAAAAATTTCATTTACCAATCAAATTATAAGAAAAGAATATCACTTAAATTTCAATGCAAAAAAAATTAACTAGTAAGACAAACCGAAAAGATCAGTAAATTTTAAACAAGGTGCTGATTTTGTATTCAATTGAATTTGGTAGGCAGTCCCAAATTTTTGTTACATGTTAAAAAAAGGAAAAAAACTCCAATAAGATAGCATCAAATGCTCCACACATCAATTTCCCCGTTTCAAATACATCTCAAAAAAATACAGAACTTGTTGGTGCTAGAAAATATCTCAAAAGGAAAAAACAATAATGCATTTAACTACTAATATTATATTTTATAATCACAAATTAAATTCATGTCGATTGCATGTCTTATGTTCTTGGATTATGCCATTTTGACTGGAAGAAGCAACATCTATACAGACAAGGTTCTGCTTCTAGCTGTATCTGGTGCTTGCCACTCAGTACGTAAAATTCAATCACTCAGTACGTAAAATTCAATTTATAAACTACTTAATTAAATTGAACATTCTTGTGTATTTGGGGCCTACTTTGAGTAGAAATCTGGGGCGAAAGAATGGCATTCTGGCTAGAATATGAGATACAGGAGAAAACTTAAAAAAAAAAAAATTCCTGGAGCAAATGGCCCTTGGGTTTGTTTTGTTGTTGGGAAAGGGTCCCAAATTAATACATCTTGCATGAAAGCGCATAGTTACCTTCCTTCAATGGTTCTTATACTCTTTTTTTTTAGTTGAATTTCCTTCTCTTTTGGGATGAACAAAAAGTTTAATAGGCTTGTTAAACAAAAAGAGTATGAAGCGCTAACAAGCCGTATGTAGCGAACTTGGAGGCTTAGACTTTGGAGTTTGGACTAGTTGTTTGGCTTCCCCTTTGGCCCCTTCAACAAAGTAACTCAAGGTAGGCCTACTTATTATGCAATACTCGAACGTAATAAAGTTGTCTCCAAATTCCAAATAATAATAAATGCTTGTGGCTTCGAGTTCCCCTTTTTATACGGTTAAGATGGATTTGGAGGAACAATTTTAAGACAGGATTTTCATAACAAGAAAAATTGAAGGACTCTTTTTGTCAAAGGGAGAGATATTAATTTAGCTAAAAAAGAATGAGGATTTGAAGGAAAAAAAATGAATTTCATGGAAACAAAAAAACACATTTCAAGGAGTATTTTAGGTGTTGATAAGAGGAGTGAGAGAGGAGGCAATGTTGATTGTCGAGCCAATTCTCAAAAACTTTTTCTTCAAATTTCCTTAAAATTTCCTCCCAGAAGCCGAACATAATCTTCAGTTGGAACAGGCAAGAGAGCAAACATCATTACACTTATCATTTATTGTGGATTATTAGTAAAATGTGGCTCTTAAATGTAAGAGAATTCAAAATTAAATAAAACTGTGAACCCATTAAAACTCTTTAGAATTCACCTTAAATGAGTTGTTTAGAACCTCAATAAACATTTTAAAGTAATAAATAATGCCTAATAACTAAACCCATTTTAAAGTAATAAATAATGCCTAGTAACTAAACCCCAAGTTTTAAGGATTCCAACAAACAATGTCCCCACGAGGTAAATTAGGCGCCAAATGCCACCAGGCTAGCAACTGTTGCTGAGGGTTAAAACCCTCTATTCACTCATTATCCCTTTCCCATTCTCCCAAAAATTGTACCTCTTAAAGAAAAGGACCCCGCAAAACACTTTTGAAGTATAGGGACACAAATGAACAACAGTCAATAATACAGGCCCTTCTGCTAACCAAGCCTCCCCTACTGACTAGGGATAAGAACAAAAAATACATATGATTACTGTGCTCTTCTTTAGTTTTCGGTTTACCACTCTTCCCTGTTATTTCCATTTCTTTTTCAATATAAACCCACTTCCTTCTCGTTCCCTCCAGTCATCTCACTCTCAATTCCCATTTCCATTTGCAAAAACTCCGCCTTTCTTTTCAATTCTTCAGAGTAATTTCATTTTGTCGAGGTTTCCTCATCTGGGTTTCTTCTCCCTTTTCCTCAAACAGAAAGGAATTTCAGGTTGATAAAGCTTTCTTCCGGAAAATGGATGTCTTGCATTTTCTCGTCGGCGTTTTCGGTGAGTTTTGTTTGGATATTTGCTTTGTGTTTTACTCTCTTTCTCTGGATTCTGTTTTCTTGGCCGGCTCTGAGATTTACGTGTTTCTCTGTTTCTTGTTTTCTTTGTTCACAGGAAATGCCACTGGTCTCTTCCTCTTCTTGGCTCCTACGTATGTATCTCAATAAAAACTCCTCTCTTTCTCTTCGTTTCTAAAAATTTCTGGGTTTTTTAGGTTCTTGAAAACCTCAAAAGTGTTCTTGAATCTTCCTCTGTTTTCTTCTTGTTTTCTGGGTTTTTATGTAGTTCTTCAAAATGGTCTCGATTGTACAGCTTGTTTGGACTTTTTTTTTCCCAAAAGGGGATTAAAGAAAGAAGATAGAAAGCGAAAATCTTAGATGATGATTTTCAAGGGATTATTTTTGCTGATTTCTTTTTGGGGTTTAATTGTGAAGGATTACATTTAAGAGGATCATAAAAAGCAAGTCCACAGAACAGTTCTCTGGCATTCCGTATGTGATGACCTTGCTCAACTGCCTCCTCTCCGCTTGGTGAGCTTGCTTCCCTTCATCCATTCAAGTCAACAGCTTTCCTCACTGATCCAGTTCGACAAGCCAATTGTTTACCCGATAATACCCTTTTTGCCCCTCTAAATTTTAACTTTTTAAGCTATTTTCGAGAGGGTATTTCTGTAAATTGCTTGCTCTGAGGACATATTTTGATACCACAAGAAAAATGAATATGGTCTAGAAGTTCTTACTGTTTTTTTTTTTTATTATGCAAAATTGTATCTTGAATCGGGATGCATGCATGTAGAGGATATACGGATGTGTTTTATGTTCACTAATTATTTGTAACTTTTGATCTGATCAATTGAGGATATACAGGTATGGCCTCCCCTTTGTATCCAAAAACAACATTCTGGTTACAGCAATCAACGGTACAGGAGCAGCAATCGAATCAATCTACGTGCTGGTCTTTCTCATCTACGCTCTAAAGAAGGAGAAGGCAAAAATTCTCGGTCTCTTCGCGTTTATACTCACTGTTTTCTCAGCCATCGCCTTGGTTTCTGTCCTGGTCCTGCATGGCAAAGCCAGGATGCTCTTCTGTGGTTTGGCTGCTACCATTTTCTCCATCACCATGTATGCCTCACCTCTGTCCATCATGGTGAGTACTTCGTTACTTTGTCTAGGATACCGTTGTGAATTTTGAGGTGGGACTGACTGAGAAGGGTCTTTTCTTCATCTGTTTATGCAGAGGCTGGTGATCAAGACCAAGAGTGTGGAATATATGCCATTCTTCTTGTCACTTTTTGTGTTCCTCTGTGGCACTTCATGGTTTATTTTTGGTCTTCTTGGCCGTGACCCTTTTATTGCTGTAGGTAACATTTCCTTTATCAGCTTGAATTGCATGATTTAGTAAAGATGCTAAAACCAAAATTGATGGTGTTTTGTAGATACCTAATGGCTTCGGATGTGGGCTTGGAGCAATTCAGTTGATCTTGTACTTCATCTACCGGAAGAACCAGGGTGATCCCAAGAAGGAATCGACGGCTCATGGCTCACTGGAGATGGGACTGGAAAAGCCTCCTCAACAGGACAAGCAATTGAATGGTACAAATACAAAGAATGGTTCACAGGATGAACAACTTTAGTAGATTCTGTGCTGATGAAATCTATACAGATGGTCCAAACCAGAGCATGAATCAGAGCGCATCGCTTCTAAGTTTCTTCTGTAACATGCATGTTCTATGTTTTCGTGGTTTAAAGAAAAATGCTAGTGCATATGCTTTCGTAAGAATATATATATAAGAAAAAAAAAAAAAAAAAGGCTATAGCAGCCTGCTTCAGGCTCTCCATTTGTTAAATCCTTGTGACGAATGGCATGAGATCAAAAGCTATAAGAAATTGGTGAATAAAAGTTTAGAATATAAAACCTTTTGAAATTTCTGTTCAATTTTTTCATTTGCAATCCTTCACAATCACTCCCGAAGCAGAAATTTTGTTTCCTTTTTTTCCTTTTATTATTGTAATGTTCTCACAATCATATCGAGATGGGAGAATTCAAACATGGGGTTGCTATAGCCAGCATCAGGAATCAAACCATGTTGAAAAGAAAGGTGCGGGCGGTGGAACCGTGGAAGAGAACATATCTTGTTGATGTAACAAGTTTTCAGTGATGTGTGGTTTAGGGGGTGAGGAAATAGAAGAAAAGGAGCTTGAGTATCTTGGATAGTGGGCGATGATGAAGTTTGTCATGGTAGGGAAGGGGCTCCCCGAGAATTGGACGAACTCATTTTGCTGGCTACCAAGTTTGAATTGTCTGGTGTGGTGTCAACAGTGATACATATATTTTATTTTATTATTATTATTATTATTATTTTTTAACAGATTGACAAGGGGTCGCGTCGAACCTCAATCCAGGAAAATGAGAAAATGCACCGTGAGGTAACTATTACCACTTGATCTGAAGAGTTTGGTGCTCAATCCAGGAAAAGGGGAAAATGCACCGTGAGGTAACTATTACCACTTGATCTGAAGGGTTTGGTGCTCAATCCAGGAGAAGAGGAAAATGCACCGTGAGGTAACTATTACCACTTGATCTGAAGGGTTTGGTGCGATACATATATTTTATTGTTTTAACACCAACTCACAAACCCAATTATGATGACATGAGTTAGATTTTATAGGAAAGATTTAGAAAAGATTAGGTTTCCAAAGTCTCAACTCTCAGTTTCTAAAGTCTCAACTCTCATTAGTCATTAGAGAGACATGTTTCCATCAATCGAAATGATTAAGAAGGCCAGTATCTCCCAATCAAGTGACAATCTCTGAATTTCACCAAGTTAAAGGTAGAGGTAGTGGTGTGGAGTGGGTACCGAAGATATTTTTTTTTTTATTAAAATAAAAATTTAGGAGGAAGGGATGTTACAAAATTTCACGGTCAATATATGCCATTACCATTAGTTTAACATCAAAAAATGTCATTAGTTTTCATGAAAATCTAAATATTAAAGCGGACGACAAATAGACTGTGCCGCCATGCTACGTGCCATCTTGAGTGAGCAAACTCTTAATGGTATCGTTTTACTGCGTAAACATCTTCAAGCTGCAGCTCTTAACAATATAATGGGGACTGTCTTTGGTAAAAGATATGACCTGACAAAATGCAACGCTGAAGCCAGAGAGTTACAAGAGATGGTCAGGGAGGGGTTTGAAATTTTGGGGGCTTTTAACTGGTCTGATTATCTGCCATAGCTGAACGGTTTTTATGACCCTTTTCGCATCAACGAGCGCTGCTCTACTCTTGTCCCTCGAGTGAAGAATCTTGTAAAGAAAATCATTGAAGAGCACCGGAATCAATCACAAAAGCTCTCTGATAGTTCTGATTTTATTGATGTTTTGCTATCTTTGGATGGTACTGACATGCTTTGCGAGGATGATACCGTGGCAGTCTTATGGGTAAGTATCGTGTTACATCCACTACCTCTCAATCAATAATTAAAAATAATACATTCAACTTATAATTACTATAAAATAATATTATTTTATAAGAAATTATGTGATTGTATAATCGGATAAACTTCACTTTATATCCGTAGGAAATGATTTTTCGTGGCACTGACACGACAGGGCTTTTAACTGAGTGGGTGATGGCCGAGTTGGTCTTAAACCCTGATAGCCAGACCCAATTACATCAAGAGCTTGATCTTGTCGTAGGAGACAAGACCGTGACAGATGCTGACGTGGCTAAATTACCTTACCTTCAAGCTGTAATCAAGGAGACACTACGTGTACACTGTACACCCACCTGGTTCACTTCTTTCCTGGGCAAGACTTTCCTCGTCAGACGTCCATCTCAGTAATGGAATGGCTGTCCCAGCCAACACAACGGCCATGGTTAACATGTAGGCCATAACTCATGATCCCAAATGTGTGGGAGGTCCCACTCGTGTTCAAGCCAGAGAGGTTCATGAGGAGTTTAGGTGGCGTTGATGTGAAGGTGAGGGGTGGTGACTTGAGGCTTGCCCCGTTTGGCGCCGGACGCAGGGTTTGTCCAGGAAAGAACTTAGGACTGGTGACGGTTAGCCTTTGGGTGGCAAAATTGGTGCACCATTTTGAGTGGGTTCGAGATCCGATGAACCCAGTTGACTTGACTGAGGTGCTTAAACTATCATCTGAGATGAAGAACCCTCTCTGTGCCAAGGCAATTCCACGACGTTGCCTACATACTTCTTAGATGTTACACGAAGCCTCAACGTGTCTGTTGTGTCTGATTACCCTATCCAATTTATAATTTTATATTGTTGAAATAGGTTGAAATGTAGAATGGCAAAGCTCCACATGGCCACATCGAGAAGAGGGAAAAAAGTAGAAAAACGAGGGTAAAAGTCTTTATGTATGTTAAGCTTTTGAGTAATGCTAGGGACACTCGCCAATTGCACTCTCCAACCAACACTTCCATTTTCATTGGGCCACGTTATTTTGGTTTCGCAGAGGTGATCATTTCATAGTCAAGCAAGCATACGTGGTCCAATAAAAGCATGTGTTGGAAGGACAGTGCAGGAGGCGAGTGCCCCTAGTACTGCTCTAAGCTTTTAATTGATAATAATAAATGAAATAAAAAGTGGAATTGGACCAATGTATGACCTTGTGTTTTTAATTAAGGTTGGATGAAAATATTTTACTTTATCTCCTTCCCTTCCTAAACTTAATTATTAAAAAAGAAGGAAGGAAGGGAAGGTAGATGGAGGGTAAATAAAGTCCTTCAAATCCATTGTTTCTAATCTCATCTAGGAGAATTTGATAGGATTTGATTTATTTATATTTATATTTATTTTTTTCAAAAAAATAATTAAAATTTTTATTTCAATAAATAAAATAATAACATTATAATAAATTTTTTCTAATTTATTAAATTAAATAAAAAATATAATCTTTGTTTCTAATCTCATCTAGGAGAATTTGATAGGATTTGATTTATTTATATTTATATTTATTTTTTTCAAAAACATAATTAAAATTTTTATTTCAATAAATAAAATAATAACATTATAATAAATTTTTTCTAATTTATTAAATTAAATAAAAAATATAATCTTCTCTTCCTTTATTTTAAATTATGTAAATG
>BPVZ01000089.1:1145304-1158611 GCA_020521535.1 Rubroshorea leprosula
TTTTTTTTAGATTATAAAAAATGTACATTTTAATCTTTTTATTAGTTAAATAGTTAAATCTATCCAAATATATATATTTTTAATCTCTCAGTATATATATATACACAATTGCAGTATTATTGTAATGATTTTTCAATCCACCCATTTTTCACTGTTAAAAAAAATACAAACAGATCACTAGAAACAATATATAAAAAGTTAAATGTCATCTTGAACTTTTAATTTTGAATATTTTTAGTTTTTTAATTATTTTTTATTTTTTTATTTTTTTTTAGATTATAAAAAATGTACATTTTAATCTTTTTATTAGTTAAATAGTTAAATCTATCCAAATATATATATTTTTAATCCCTCAATTTATATATATACATACATTTTTAGTCCTTCAATTTATATTTATATGCATTTTTAGTCCTTAATCTTATAATTTCAAAAACTAAAAATGTACATATATAAACAAACTTAACTAATTAACTGATGAATAACTAAAAATATACACTTTTCATAGTTAAGAACCAAAATGTATAAAAAAAAATTTAAAAACTAAGATATTCAAAAATAAAAAATTTAAGAACTAAAATTTGCATTTAACCAACTATAAACAACAAGACTTAAATTTAAGAACAAACAACTAGAAAGTTTGAAACTTGCCAACACAACGCTTGTGGACGGGTCCTAGAAAAGAGTTAAAGGTAGTATGATTTTTAATCAGTGACCATTTTAAATACAAAAAGATATTGTGCAGTTTAGATTATGCTTTATCTTTTGATATTGAACAAGGAAAATGATATATATACCTTACAAAATTACACACTTTGTTGCTTAATATGTTACATACTTCTTTTGTAACTCCCCAAATGCATCCAACCCTTTCTTTCTCTCTCTCCTTTCCTTTCTCCCTCTCACTATTTTGGCCTTAGAAACATAAAACAAGTCTATTTTGGGATAATATAGCAAAAAGTGGAGTGCATGTGAGTGGAGCCAACTAGTAGAAAAGGGAAAAGAAAACAAGAGAAATTTTTGCAGTTTTGATACTATGCACGGCTTTGCCATTTTGTCCGATCTGCAAAAGTTCACTATTAAAATAAGTTGAAATTTTGTTTGAGTGTTCAACAGATATTAATTTACATTATGAACTGTTAATTTTTTGTTTGGAACTTGTAGGTTCTAATTTTGTACCTAGAACAATAACTTGTTTTTGGTGATTTGTGGTACTATGTGCAACTTTGCCATTTTGTCCAATCTGCAAAGTTCACTGTTGGATTAATCTAAAATTTTATCTGGTTATTCAAGAAACATTGATCTACATTTTGAACAGTCAATTTTTTGTTTGGAGTTTTATAGGTTCTGATTTTATTCACAAATCAGTAACTCATTTTTTATGATATATTTTTGTGTAATTTTGGTACTGTGTACAATTTTGCCATTTTATCCGATCTATAAAAGTTCACCATTAATTGAGTTGAAATTTTTTTTAGGTGTTTAAGAGACATTGATTTATATTTTGGAAAACTAGGTTTTCGTTTGGAGTTTTGTAGGTTCTGATTTTGTGTCCAAAATAGTAGCTCATTTCTTTCTAAACTGTCAGTGTATAACGAATTATGTAACAGAGACTGTCAGTATATAACAACGTGTTTGACAGAGCAAGATGTATGTACCAATGTCCATTAGACAATACTCTTCTATCCAATAATTTTTATTTTATAACTTGATACAATTTGATTGACATAACAATATACTCTTTCAGAAAAACCATAAGATGAAGAAAACTTAATTAGTTTATCAAATTTAACGAGAAAAAATTTTCTTGATTTCATGAGCACCAAAAGAGAACTAGGTTTATTGACGAGTTTGCTTTGCAACTTAAATTATCGTGAATAGTGCAATCAGCAATGACAAAGACTTGGCAAACCCCACCATAATTTAAAAACATCATGCCTTTGATTTACAGATCAACCATAGGTCATGTTTAATGGGAGAGATAATTATATTTAAATCAAATGATAAAAATAAGAATTAAAAAAAAACTTATTTTTATGGCATGCCATGCCAAATAAAAGGCATTAATGATATATTATTAGATAAATGTGATATTATTAAATAAATATATATAATATTAAAAATAAAATTTTAAATAAAAAATTATTTACATAATAATATAACATATTATAAATTTATAATATTAAATAATATTATTCCTCCATCATCTTTATTCTTTTATATGTTATAGGGACGCTATTCACGGCATTATTCCCATGGGCCGGTTGTCCATAACATTCTCAAATTAGGCTGGCCTTATCAGCTTATTGGACTAATGCTAGTTTGTGTTGGGCCTACATGGGAATTTTGAGATCGATGGATGCAGCTTGCATGGTTCTTGTTTGGTTTTATTTCCTGTTGGCCTGTTTGTGTAGGATGTGCATGTTTGGGGTAAGCTCCAAACTACTTTTTTTTAACATATACCTTTTCAGAATGCATCTAAATCTGAATAAAAATTTGGGACTATGTATCCCAAACAAGAAATACAAAACATGGATTTTTGTTTGGTTCATATATAAGGGTTTTACACAACTAAAGAAAAACGCAAGAATTAACTAGACCAAAGAGGTAGACATAGCTATTGCAGGCCGAAACTGACCTATGAGATGACCTTAACTGTTTTTTGTTGTATCTATGATTTTGATGATTACAAAACATATTTAAGTGACTAATTGGTTTATTTAAGTGTATAGTTAAGTTGCTAAAAGATTGCAAGTAGACTTGAATTGCACTAAAAATAAACCAAAAGGATTCAAAATGTTCAGAGAACCGGCTCTTGGAAGCTGCAGCCGGCTCTGGATTTGTAGCCAGCTGTGAGGGTGCATTTAATGCACAACGGTCGAGTCATTTGAAGATTATTTAATGTATTTAGGTGCATTTAATGCACAACGGTCGAGTCATTTGAAGATTATTTAATGTATTTAAAGTCGGAGTTGCAAAGCCGGCTCAAAGTTTTGCAGCCGGCTCTCGAGAAAAACAGAATGTGCTGCAAACCCAGATAGCCGGCTCTGAAAGTGTAAGCCGACTCTACAGAGCTGGCTCTCCTGACAATCCTGCAACTCGAGCTTCGCGTCTTGCAGGACATTTAATGACCCCCAATGGCTAGAAACGGCTATTTTCGAGTAAGGGGCTATAAATATGGTTGGTAACAGATCTGAAAAAGTTTAAAGAGTATTGTATTAAATATCTTTACCTACCTACATGAGCTTTAACTTGAGATTTTGATCTTTGAGAGATCTTTCTTTGTAATCCTCTTCTTGTGCTATTAGTGAGTGATCTTGGAGGTGTGTTAATTCCTTTAAGAGTGATCTGTAGAAAGGATTTTTGGGATTTACATTATAAAGGGGTGAGATTTGAGAGAAACACCCTTATTCTTGTAAAAGGATTGAGTGGCTCCTTTAAGCCACCCTTGTTGTTGTTAGTGGAAAGTGTGGAGGAAATTCTTGATGAGTAAAGCCAAGGTAGAGGACTAAGCTCCAAGTGGTTGGACCCAACCTCTATAAATCATTGAGCAAGCTCTTCTTATCTACTCTCTTTAATTTGGGTGTTGTGGTTGCAAAAATGGGAGAATTTTTGGAACTCCAATTCACCCCCCTCTTGGAGTACATTGAGTCAACATTTTTTTATTTAAAAAAAAAAAACTCTATTTTCCTTGGAACAAAATTAACATTATTTTGACATTGATGAGGTACAGGTGTGCACACAAGTAGAGACTGACCTTGACTACATCTCACAGCTTGCTAGATCCTTCAATAGCTTTCTGGGCAGGATTTTTGTCACGCCCCAAAACCCAAATCCAGGGACACGACAGACACCGTGCACTCGTGAGACGGGTCCCACGATTGCACAAGGCTCGGAACTTATTCAAATCACAATCTACATCTCAAATCTATATTCACTTTACAAGATGGCTAGCCTTCTAACTCGTCACTCCCCTCGGTTTCCCCGTCCTTAGTATCATTTCCTGAAATGATGGACAAGGAAAAACTATGAGATAACTCAGTAAGTAAATATGGATAGCCCTTGGGTAAAACTTTTAAGCATGCCAGATAAACAGTTTAATATAACCAAAACGCTCAGTGACAAAATCAGATTCAGTTTAATTGCAAAGCATTCATGACAAACCGTTAATGCAGAAGAAAACTCAGTTCAGTAGTCTCATCTATAAGTCATGGCCAGCGTTTATAAACCTCCCACTGGCGGGCACAATAGTTGCCAATGTTTAACCCCATAGGCAAGGTTACAGAAGTGCCAGTATTTAACAACTCCCACTGGCAGGCATCAGTAATGGTGCCAGTGTTTACAACTCCCACTGGCAGGCAACACTAATTACCAATGTTTAACCCCATTGGTAGGGTGAACCGGTTCTATCAGTAAACATGTCGACATGTACTAGCGTTTATAAACCTCCCACTAGCGGGCACAGTAATCAGTAATCATGACTATATCCGAGACAAAACCATGCAGAGTTTACAGAAAACCCGAATTTCACAATCAATCCCAATTTCAGAAATAACCAGAAAGATTCCATGTGGGCATGGATTTATCAGAAAACTCAAAATTTGCAAACTCTCAGTTCATCAAAACAGTTCAGTCAATTCCAAATAGGCATGCTCTACTCAATACCAATGAAGACAGTTTCATTTCAAACCAATCATGCTCGGTGCAATAGCTCCAGAAAAACAATGAAATTCTCACTTTTCATTTCAATCATGCTCAATTCCAGAAAACAATAATTTTCATAAAAATCATCACAATTTCCATTTCAGTTTAATCACATTCAGATGCTGATAAAATTAATTTAAAATCACTTTAAACCTTGCCACCATCTCAAAAACAGTTTAAAACATGCTTTAAAATCGAAGGGCTTTACCATGATTTACTTACCTCACTCATATAAAACCGAGCACTCAATCTCAGTGCTAACTGACAGAATGATCGGGAACCTAATCAAAACACCTCAGAATTAATACCGGACTATCACAAATTCACAATGAAATCATCATTAGCACTACCCCTAATCACGGTACTATTTCTATCGATCTCCACATGATCAAATATCTCCAAATTCATTCAAATATCTCCAAATTCATTCTTATATCACAAATTAAACCTTTAAATCTCCGTTAATCATTAACCCTCGGTGTGTGAACAGTACCCGTGAACAGTGCGTGAACAGTGACTGCACTTCCAAAATTGGCTAAACACTAGCTAATTCACGGGATTTTCTCCCTAGTCACAGCAACTAAATCAAGAAATTTCTACCTCAACCAAGCTTAAAACGTGTTTTATGCTACCCAAAATCATCCCATAATTCTAGCACAATCTCGGACAACACAAGCAACTAAATGGACAATACTTAATTGATAATTAGACATAAAAAAGGCTGTCCATCATACCAGGAAACTCCGGCGAGCAGCACCGGGTCCGGCTGGGAAGGAAGCCGACGGGGAGAGGAATGGAGGAACTCACGGCAAACCTCAAAATTCAAGAACCCACAACACAATTAGAGTAACCCAACTTGAATTAAGGCTAAAGGGATGATTCTTAGTCATTCCCTTACCAGAAAACCGGGAAGCACTCCACCGGCAAAAGCTGCTCGCAGAAGGACAGAGCAGAGCAGAGCAGATCCGAAAATCTGCAGAAGGGAGGGGGATATTTCTAGGTTCAAGAACAAGAAAAGAAGGAGAAAACCCCCAAGCTTTGCCGGATTTCCGGCCGGAAATGGGTGACGGTAGTTGGGGGGCTTCTCGGGTGCAGAGGGTCGGGGGGCAGAGCATCGGGGAGAAGAAGAAGATGAGGATGAGCAAAACACATGGCTGAGGAGAGAAATATCAGCCTTGATCCTTATCCTAATTTTCTATCTTTTAAGTCCCTCAACTTTTAAAAATTTAACTATTAAGCCTCTCAATAATATTTTCCCTCAAATAAGTTCCTTATTTAATGCTAAAATATCCCCAAAATTTTGGGATATTACAATTTTTCTGCCCTTTCGTCTGAGCAGCAGCCTGAAATTAATATATTACCTGAACACTTCTCTCAAACCCTTAACAAGAACGAATACTTAATCCGATTGGTATGTTCTTTCTTTCCAATTGTCAAAGGAAAATATTAATACTAAGCTCTTGTAGAGATTTAAACCTTAAGCCTAACTCTACTTCAATGACGGAGCCAGAGAAATATTTTTGAGAGGCCAAATGAAACATTGATTAAAAAAAAATGGCTAGAATTGTATAAAAATATAAAAAATTTAAAAATAAAAATTAGTGGATCATATTAAATATTGTTTAAAAGTTTAGGGGTTGAAACAACTCAACAGAAACCCATCACTGGGCTAAAAGGTTCAGTGCCCTAAAAAACTTAAGCTTAATTAAGGTTCCTAACTCTTGAAAACATACGTTTAAATCATTAATAATGGTTAGTTTCTATATTTATATAATAAGCACACTCATACTTCCATTATGATGTGGGATTTGGGTGTTATAGGAGCCCTAAGACCTTAAGACCCCATTAGCTCCACCGATACTCAAGAATATATCAAAATTTCAAACCTGATTACTGATTAGTAATAAAGTGCTAGTACTTTCAAACACCCTCCCCAGATTGTAAACATGTGGGAGAAAAAACTTACAGGATATGTCTGTTGGTAGGCATAAATCAAAGATGCAGCCTGCAAAGTTGAATAAATTAGCTGTTAGCCTACCACCAATCGATACACGTGACAATATGAATATAAACGGAATTAATACTACATATATACCATCAATGTGGATTGAAGTTGCTTCTTTGTTAGAGTAAGAGGCTCCTCTCCATCCAAGAATGAATATTGCCCCGCCAGCTTATTCACAGACGGCGGCTGCTTTTCCATCTCTCTCAACCGAAAAAAAAAAAACCTTGAAGCTTCTGTGTCTAATGGAGAAAATGTATAGATGGTGATGGACATGGGGCATAAGGTGATATGTAACGTTGGCTAAGGAAATTAGCTGAGCCAAATTAGGTGCCATGCATGCAATAGAGAACGTGGCAGCCATGGGCAATATTATCACATGGGACCTTCGTCGTTTTACATTTAATTTGGCAACCCTCTGTCGGCAGTGCACTACATAAAGCGTGACTACTTGGTAGCAAGAAGAACCATCACAACTACCGCAGCTGTTACTTTATGAGAATTATGTTTTTTTGTACAAAGAACAATTTAAATATCAAGTTAAAGATATTATATATCTATATATGTATATGTGTGCGTGTGTAGGAATTTATTTATATACAAATTTTACACACTACATTTATATAAAATTTTAATAATTTATCCTTTTACTTTTGATAGTTGAAATTTATTTATATTTATTAAGAATAATTATTTTTTTTATTTAAAAAGTCGTTATAAATTTTAATAATTAAAAATAAAAAAATGAATAATTAAGATTTTATATAAGTATGATTTGTAAAATTTGTATGTAACTAAATATTTCCTATATATATTATATTTTTATCTAGCAAAAACTTTATTACTAAAAATACAAGAGGTATTCGAACTCATATGCTCACTTACTCAAAATATCCAACATGATATATATATGTGTGTGTGTGTGTATAAAGAATACTATCAACCCTTAGTGTTAGGATCTATTGATAAACAAGTGTCGTCTTATAAGTAAGGTTTAAGGTTTAAATTTTAAGACCATCATCCAAGAAAATTAATTTCATTGAATGCATCTAGCCGATGGAGGTATGTTTTAAACTAGCATAAGAAGAAATTAATTTCAAAATACATAAAAATTAGCATAGAGACACTATGACAATAAATAAATAAATAAATAAAACTACTATATGCCACCAAATTAACAAAGAGCTTCAGATACGACTTAGAGTTTTAGTTTATGTTCCCTACTAAGATTTAAGGTGCTAACACAAGCAATTGGCTTCCTGCACCAATCCACAAAAGAAAAGGAAAAATCCTTATCCCCAGCCAACAATCAAAGAAAAGACCTAGTCTGAAATCATTCAATATTCACAACAGCATTTCTAAACAAGTATGGATTACAGGCCAACTAAATAGATCCAAACAACTGCATGCAAGCCAGATCGCATCCCACCCAATCATGCCGCACAAAAGCTTCTCTACGATTAGAAGCTAAAACATAGTTCAGTCCACACCACTTTAAACTTTTCATCCTTATTTTATATGATATACCAAACAATATAACAGGAGATGGTTAGCATCCTCATTATCATCAAGCCATATACGGTATATACCTCTTTTCAATAATTGATATACTTGATAGATGCTTAGTCACTAGTCCAGTTAGTACTGATTAATTTTAAAACATTAATTATGGAGTTAAAGGTTGATGCCTTAATGGTTTAAACATTTGTAATAGTTAGTAATTAATTAAGAACAATACTAACTTCTTAGCCTGTGAAAGGAATAAATGACCATATAGAAGTTTTTTTGTTTAGGATTTTCAAAAGATAAACTAGAAAACTTCTAAAAAATACAACAAATTAATTTTAATTTTTGATCTGATCAAGTGTGATAAATTTCCCTTTCTATATACATACAATAGATTTGATCCTTAACAAACTTGACAAAATTTTTGTTATTAGGTAATGTCAACTATAATCAATAATAACTTAACCGAGTTGATATTCATTAATTTAAAAACTTTAATTTAAATAAAAATTAAATATTTAAATTTTTGTAATGTTAACAAATTTTTGCAAATGGCAGCACATCTCCATTCTTTGTTGCTTCTACATCCATCGCTGATAAACAAAAGAGAAAAAAAAACACCACTTTCAATCATCTGGCTCCATTATTACTTCCGTTACATAATTCACCGGAGCAAAAAAATGTCAGATCTCTAACTTCCCTCATCTTGTAGTCTTCTTGTGTGACCAACAGTGGATTTGAAGTGCTTCCTTTAGCTTGTTCTGGCATGGCCTAAAAACATCACAACGCACCAAAGGAAAATGTTCATAAAATGTTTAAATATATAGTATAGCATAATTTGTTTGTTCTCAAAAAAAAAAAATAATAATAATAATAATAATAATAATAATATCAAAAGGAAGCGTTGGTCTAAAACGTACAGCTTTCCTCTGCTTCTCAATGAACTTCACTTTCTCACTGCTCAGCATGAATCCTACCATATCTACTATTGCCCTTCGCTGCAAAACAAACAAGCCAAAAAAATTAATTGAGATATGACTTACCATTCGAACTAAAAAAAATTGTTCACAATTTGGTTCCTTCGTCTCAGATTTGCCCCTTAAAATAATTTTTTTTATTGTCCAAATAAAATTTTATTAATTCGAAATATAAGGGTTATACTCTGGTTCTTACGTCTAGATCTCACATAACCAGCACCTTATAATAAACTGGTATAAATAAATAACGATTTGAGAAATTATAGAAGATTTTCCCTTGATATATATAAGTCACATTCATGTCCATCAAAAAATTATTGGTAAATGCATGATATATAAAAGAAATAAACAACAACGTAAATATATAGCATATACCCTAGCATCTTCAAACTGCGCCTCTGTTAGGAATCTGTTCTTGTGCACTCTGCTTGAGGGTCTCCACTTCTCTAGCTGCTGTGGGCGTCGTTTTGCCATGGAAGGAGGTTGAAGTTGAAGGGCGACCCTTCAGAGATCTAGAAAATTTTCTGAATGTACATGTTTTTGACCTTGCAGCTGGCCTTGTTATATAGTGGGGTGAGGGAGGAGGGGAGAGGTGGTTCCCAAGAGTGGATACCATAAACGTGGCATGGAAATGATGTCAGATAAAAATCAAAAGGTGGGGTGCAATGAAACCGTCGTGGACCCAAGCTTTGTCTTTTAAGAACTGAGCTGTAATTAAACCTTTGTTTTTTGGATTTTTTTTTTTTTCATTACTTTTGGGAAAATTCCTAATAAGGCTAGTTTCCAAAAAGTTAAATATCCATTTAGTCCTTCAACTTTAAGATTTTACATAGTTTTCATCCTTCAACTTTTTTATGTATTTTTTTTATCTCTCAACTATGAAAAATGTATTTTTTTAATCCTTCCATTAATTAGTCCATCAAATCTATTCAAACATGCATATTTTTAGTTTTTCAACTGATAATTTATGCACATTTTAGTCTTTTAATGTATAATATATGCATATTTTTTTGTCTCTTAACTTAAAAGTTCCGGAACTAAAAATGTGCATAAATGAATAAATGTAATAGACTAACTAACGAAATAATTAAAAAGTACATTTTTAATAATTGAGGGACAAAAAAAGTACATAAAAAGTAAGAGATGAAAATTGTGCAAAACTCTAAAATTGAGAAATTAAAATTAGCATATAATCTTTCTAAAAAATAGTTACCATTTAGGGAGGTTCCAAAATTATTTTCAAAAAAATCTTAAAATACTAAGGGTATGTTTGGATTGAGGAAGTGGTTCCTCTCCTTTCCCTCATTTGGAAAACTTAAAAAACTTGAAAAGATTAAAAGAATTAAAAGTAAAAAATAAAGTAAATGACTTTCCTCCCCTCTAATTTTTTGGTAACCAAATAAAGAAATTATTATCCATCTCCTCAAACCAAACGTACCTTAAGGCTTCTTTTGGTATGATTGTGGTTTTTTGTTTTCAATTTTTTTAAAATTTTGCAACTCAAAACAAAAAACTCATTTAAATTTCATTTGTATTTTCAACATATTATTGTGATTATCAATTGCAAAATTTATAAAAGTTAAAAGCTTCAACTATATTGAGAGCTAAATAATCTCATAGTAGTTACTTTATTTGTCTTAAAATAACTATCATTTTTTAAATTTTCATTCAAGTTAAAATTTTGAGACAATTTATATATGTGTTTAGTGATATTATGTAGAAAAAAGTTAAAAGATAAACATACTTTTTTGTAATAGAATAATTAATTAAAGTATATGGATAATGATATTATTTAAAAATAACTATCAGTTTTTAAATTCTCATTTAAATTGAAAATTTTGAGATAATTTATATATGAGTTCGTGATATTATGTAGAAAAAAGTTAAAATATAAACATAGATTTTTTGTAATAAAATAATTAATTAAAGTAAATAGATATTGATATGGTTAAAATAGGATAAAATTTTATTTGACTACCTATAAAAATTAAAAAAATAATTAATTTAAAATAAATTTAAAATTAAAAACCATAATTATTTTGAAATAGAGGGAGTAATATTTTGTAATTCCAATTTTCCTCTCTTTAAAATTAATTTCCCCATAATTGCTTATTGGGTTACTCCTCTCAAACCTGCACTTCTATCCCAATGCAAACCTCTATTTTAAGAAAAGAGGCAATCCACATCTCAAAGTCTATCCTTAATTTGTTTTATTGTTTATTGGTTATTCATCTTTTAGTCCTTTTTTGGATTTCTTCCCTTAATTGCTTCCATTTTCCATCCTTTTTTGCCCTTTGATTTTTTTTTTTTTTGGCCAAACCCTCAAATTTGCCCTCTAAATAAGGAATAAGGACAAATCCACCCAAAAAAGAGAGAGAAAAAAAAAAAAAAGGGGGGGCAAATTGCCCCTCTCAACAAATGAGCCATTATTTAACGGCTAACATCATTACATATCAGTTTTTAGTTACAAACAAAGTTAGGTGGCAAACAAATCCTTGACATATGATGATGTTAGCCGTTAAATTAGGGTCATTTGTCTCTATCAATGATTTGAAAAGGCAATTGTTGTACCTATGATTTTGATGATTACAAAACACATTTGAGTGACTAATTGGTTTATTTAAGTATGTAGTTAAGTTGCTAAAAGATTGCAAGTAAACTTGGATTGCACTAAAAATAGACCAAAATGATTCAAAATGTGCAAAGAGCCAGCTCTGGTAAAGTGCAGTCGGCTCTGGTGAAATGAAGTGCAGAGAGCCGGCTCTCGAAGCTACAACCGGCTCTACAGGCAAAAATTTGAAGACTGTTGTTTGGCGCGCGCAAAGAAAAGATGCAAAGCCGGCTTTGGCTTTGTAGCCGGCTGTGAGGGTGCATTTAATGCACAACGGTCGAGTCATTTGAAGATTATTTAATGTATTTAAAGTCGGAGTTGCAAAGCCGACTCAAAGTTTTGTAGCCGGCTCTCAAAAAAAACAGAATGTGCTGCAAACCCGGATAGCCGGCTTTGAAAGTGTAAGCCGGCCTACAGAGCCGGCTCTAAAAAGTTAAGCTAGCTCTCCTGACAATTCTGCAGCTCAAGGTTTGCATTCTGCAGAGCATTTAATGACCCCCAACGGCTAGAAACGGCTATTTTCGAGTAAGGGCCTATAAATATGGTTGGTAACAGATGTGAAGAAGTTTAGAGAACATTGCATTGAATATCTTTACCTACCTACTTGAGCTTTAACTTGAGTTTTAACTTGAGTTTTTGATCTTTGAGTGATCATTGCTTGTAATCCTCTTCTTGTGCTTTTAGTGAGTGATCTATTGAGAGGATTTGTGGGGTTTACATTGTAAAGGGGTGAGGTTTGAGAGAAATACTCATCTTCTTGTAAAAGGATTGAGTGGTTCCTTTAAGCCACCCTTGTCTTTCTTAGTGAAGAGTGTGGAGGAAATCCTTGGTGAGTGAAGCCAAGGTAGAGGATTAGGCTCCAAGTGGTTGGACCGAACCTCTATAAATTCATTGTGCAAGCTCTTCTTCTCTACTCTCTTTAATTTTGTTTTTGTGGTTGAAAAATGGGAGAATTTTTGGAACTCCAATTCACCCCCTCTTGGAGTACATTGAGTCAACAGCAATTTATTTTTACCTTATTTTAAGGGCAAATCTATGCCTACTCAGGCTGCTTCCTATTTGGAAAGCAAATTTGAGGGTTTGGCTTTTTTTCTTTTTCTTTTTCTCTGTTTCCCACATGTTGTGAATTAATTAAATAAATAAAAATATAAGCATTCATTTTACGAAGGTTTTTTGGTATTTTTCTTCTTGGTTTTTTCGTCGTTTTCTTCTTTTTAGTATTTATAATTAGAGTGTCCCTTGATAAATTTTCATACACCTCGAGTCTAATTCCTTCCTAGGTAATTAAGGGCACACCCCCATGTTAATCTGATTTATTTAAAAAAATTAATTTTCTTAAATGCTAATTCCAAAACTTAAACGTTAATCTCAAAACTTAAACGTTGAATTGAACCTACGAGATAGAACTTGTTTACCAATAGGTTCAATTTTTGAAGTTTTTTTTCATAAATACTAAATATATTCTATATAATTTTAAGATATTACAAAGCAAAAAAAAAAAAAAAAA
>BPVZ01000089.1:1162068-1185505 GCA_020521535.1 Rubroshorea leprosula
AAAATTTTAAAGAAACTGGATTTCATGTGGCAGAAGATAAAATAATTTATGGTGTTTGATGTTGATTTAAAATAGGAAGTTGAGAGTTTTTAGGAAGAGGTTATCTATAGGGTTTTATTGGAAAAGATTAAATAAAAACTGTCAACTGCCAGACATCTGCCAGGCATGGAACCCCCACTACTTTGTCATGATGGGAGAGGGCCCAAAAACATGGAAGAGGTTTCTCAACACTGAAGAAAATAAAAACAAGAGGAAAAAATGAGTTCTAGAGGGCCTGCCCACACACATTGCCCAGAGCATATGTTTTTCAACTTTTAGATTACTTTTTCCAGATTAGTTTGCAAGATCTGTTCTTGTTTATAACTTTAGTTTAAGTTTTTCCATTCTTGGTTATATCTTTCCTCAAAAATTTCAACTTATGTTAGTTTTTAAGTATTTCGAACCAGATCAGCTTTGAGAACGGGTCTGTCCCATTGATTTGGTTAGTTCATCTTTTTCTTATGGATTCATCTATGTTATTTTTTCATGTAAATAGGTTAAATGCTTTCTGTCTTCTTTTCCTTGTATTTACATAACTGTCAGACTTGTAGTTTACTCAATTTCAATTTTTAGATTTAATTTTACAAATTTTCAGACTTTAATTATTTCATAGATTCTCTTAGAGTTGTAGTTATCAAGTAGTTTAGTTATTTTTATTTTAAATTTACAAGTAATTATTTTAATTGTTATGGATTACGTAGTGAAAATCGTTATCTGTGATTTTACATTTTCTATTGTTTGTGAGTTTTATTTTTGTGGCATGTTGTTTTCTTTTATTGATCTCATGTTAGATTAATTGCCTTAGGATTTTGTGTTAATTTTAAGATTTGTAGCTTTTATTACCCTTTTGTGGTTATAAAGTCCTTCAAGGTTTCCAAGGCAATTAATAACCCATTTTGCAGAACTCCACCCTCTATTTTGCAACATCGTTTAGGGCGCAATTTATTTTATTGACGTTCTTTCCAACCATCCTATTAGAAGTCGACCATCAGAAAAGAGAAGGATCGTCTAAAAAATCTTATTTTCTTGTTTTTAGACAAAACAAGTGACACGCCTAACATCTAAACTTACATGGTGATGGCCAGCTAAGGATTTTTAGAGACACAATTAGATATCCTCTTAACTCTATACTTAGTTTGAGGAAAATAAAAGAAAAGAGAAGAAAGAAAAAATTTCCCTCCAATTTCCTCTCCTCCTTTTCCTGTAATTTGGATAAATAATTAAATTTTAAAAAATAAAGTAAAGAGAATTTTTCACTCTCCTCTTCTCTAATTTTTTATAATTAAATAAAAAATTTCTTCTCTTTCCTACCCTTCACTTTATTCTTCTCAATCTAAATATATTATAAATATATTATAAGGATTTATGTTTTAGTGGCGTACTCACTTTGTAAATTAGTTTAGAGCATTAGGCCCAATTATAGATGGCAGGGCGGGATGTGGGTTGGGCCAAACTGGGTCTCCTTGGGCCAGCATGGGTGTCCAGAACCAATCTCAAGCCCAATGAAGAAAAATCCACATGGTACTCATTCCCTAACGTATACATTAAACGATACTCGATGAATCTAGGTATGTTACACAAAATTAATAAAACCGCTTTGATTTTTTTTTCTTTGTTTTCGTTCTGTATTTTCCCTATATTTCATTTTGTTATAAATCTTGAGAGAAAAAAAAAAACCCAATTTTTTTTTCTTTTTTACATAATAAGAAGTAATCATCTCATATCCCTTATTTCATTTCACTTACATGTTATGCAACTCAAATTTAAAATTTCTTTTATACCACTGAGTTTTTTAGGTCAATGGTAAAAAAAAAAAAAGCCCAAATTTCTAATCTAAAATCTTTATTGAAAAAAAATTACTAGCTTCTTTTTGATCCAACATATTACTAGTCTGTTGAATCAGTCTTTCTTCACTCGAGTTAGGTTTCTTGCATTCAAAACCAACTCCAAATATCTTGAAACTCCTTCACCCAGAGTCCTACCCAATTTCCTCATAACAAACATCACCCATGTCAAACCTAAACATAAGAGTACTTAAAAAATTTAGAACATTCCAAAAGCTGAGGTCTTCAACACCCAAACCCAATCACATTCTCACAAATGGCAGATCATGGCTGAGTACTAATACATCCCTAATTGCAGTCCAAGTCTTTAAAAAAATGAAAATAATAGTAGGAATTAATTTTTAATATTATAGCCTACCCACCATTTGTGGCCTAGATGAGTTGGCATGGAGTAAGATTGCCTCGCGCATGACCTGTTCCACCCTATTTTTTATTATTTTGGAAAATCATTTTTTCTTTATTATTTTTTAAAAAAGTGTGCTTCCTTCCATAAATATTTAATTTCAACAATTAGATTTATTTATAAATAAATATTGAGTTGTACATTAAATTTAATTTTAAAGTGTACAAAATTTGATCAGGGATCATCTTGGCAATAAATATCAATATTTTTAAGTAAGATCTCGAGTTCGAGACCTTGTGTACGCAGCAATCTTCGTTGGGAGACCCACCCACCATTCTGGTGCGCCACAGCTGGTCGAGTCCGGAGTAGTCGGGCGAAGCCCCGGATACCGGATGGGGAACCAAAAAAAATAAATATCAATATTTATGTAAAACCATAAAAGTGAAGTGCAATTGACCTATTTAATTCCAATAATTAAATTCATCCGCAAATAAATATTATCTTATATATCAAATTTGATGTTGAGGTTTATAAAAGTTGATTTAAGAATATTTTGATAATAAATATCAATATAAATATGAAATTAGAAAAGTGAAATATAGTTGATCTATTTAGATTCCTATTTAGGTTCCAACTATTTTTCTTTTTAATTAACTTTTCGGTATCTGATAATCATATTAGATCTCAATTAATTCAAAATTAAGTCACATCAGGTCCTATAAAAAAAGAATTTCTTCCTGCGTTAATTTCTTTATTCATAAAACTTAAACTCAAAAGCTAATTTAAGAAGAATCAAGTTCCTTTCATTCGAACTAACAAGTTGTTGATTAGATTTCAACTATTAATAAAGAGGTGAGTTTCCTTAACCATATATTACAAAAGGTTGAACAATAAACCTCTCAACTATACCAACGAGGGGTTGGATTAAGTGGCAAGCGGCTTATTCCAGCTTAAGCAAGATCTCGAGTTCGAGACTTTGTGTACGCAACAGATTTCGTTGGGAGACCTATTCACCATTCTGGTACGCCATAGCTGGTCGAGTCCAGAATAGTCGGGGTGAAGCCCCGGATACCGGGCGGAAACAAAAAAAAAAAAAAAAAACCTCTCAACTATTCTCACTAACCTAATGGCAGAACCAACCGGGCAGAGTGTGTAGGATGGGTGTGGTTATAACTATTTATTATTTTCTTAAAGTCACTCAAGAATTATTTAATTTAATTGATATTTTATCTATTTTTAATTTTTTTAATAATTAATTATCATATTTAAAAATATCAATTTAAAAATTAATTTTAAATTATTAAATAATAAAAATTAATTATTTTTAACAATTAAATTTAAAAAATAAATAACTTTAATAAAATAGTAAGTGAGCATAATCATGCTTGCTTATAACCATATATTTATTTATTTATTTTTATCTTGATTGCACAATGAGAGACAATCATCTCTTATCTTTTATCTCACTTTATCCGCATGTCATGTGATTTGAATTCATGATTTTTTATTTTCAACAAAAAAAATAATCACTGAGTTATTTATGTTGTTGCACATATATTTATTATATGTAATTTGCAGTTAAAGGACAAGGATGATTATGTAATTTACTTGTTCAACTGAGAGGTATGGGAAAATGTGGGCTATATTCATCATTGGAAATGATTCAATTGATGGCAGTACTATGGTTAGGCCATGTATGGTAATTTTGTCATTTCATTTCGTCAAGAATTTTCTTTGTTTCGACAATTTGTCTGCTATGGGCTACCCTCATCTGCAACCACGGCACCCTTAACAGCTAGCAAAATTTCTGCTCCTTGCTTGTTTTGCTTTTCTTTGTCACATGAAAAATTCCACCCGTGGCATTAATTGCAGCATTGCTTACTCTTTTTAATGTTTATTATAACAATTTAAAATTTATTTATTTTTATTTTTTTACTAATAATTTTTACATTCATTTTTTAATAAAACTATAAAAGTTAATAATTTAATAAAATCTTAATAAAATTTTATTAAAAAATTTATTAAATTTTTGTAAAATATTTTTTATATACCTTTTTAGTAAAATTAGTTCCTAACTAAATAGATCTTGTAGTTTACTATTTTTTTTTGACATTTTTTTTATATTGGTTATATAATGAGAGATAACTCTCTTTCGTTCTTTATTTTATTCCAACCGTATACCATATGACTTAAATTTAGGATCTCTTACTTTTTATTTTGAGTGAAAAAGATTACTACATAATTACTTAAATCATTTAATTTTTTTCTAACTTGAAATCTTGAGAAGTCATACTATATCTGAATTTTGAATTTTTTTGTGGAACATATTAATTGTTTGAAACACTTACGAGGAAAAGGAATAAGGAGGAAAAAGAGGGTATGGATCTTGGCCATACAAGTGAGGAGCACTTTTTTTTACTAATAACTTTGTCAATCATGCTTGAAACCTTCATTTATTCAAAATTTGAATTGGAGATTCATTTTCAATTTAGTTTCTTTTTTTTTTTTTTTTTTAAAAGATGGATTTGCATATATATATATATATATATATATCTATGTAGACCATAGTAGGTGGTTTGAAGTTTGAACCCCCTACGGGGGAGGGGAGAGTGGATTTGCAATTTTGCAATTTTACATAGCAGGTTTTTATTTTTTATTTTTTATTAACCATTTAATATATGAAAGTTATATTAAAAAATTTCTCGATCTTTATTTTTTTATTTATAAAAATTAAATTTAAAATTTTATTTAAAAAAAAAAACAAGTTTTTTCCTTAAAAATCAAGATACCGTTAGTGTTTACAATATGCATGAATACTTGGGTATTTCGAAAAATTGCCACGTTGGTCCTCAAATTCAAATAAACATATGCATTACCGACAAATATACTTTCTTCATTTTTTTTCAAATACATGCATTTGAAATTTATGATGATTTACATTTCACCGAAACAATTATTTCTAAATGTATTTTGTATGATACAAGGATTACATTACATAAATTTGAATTTTAAAGATGTTATTTTACGCTGAGTGGAATGGTAATTTCTTTTTTAAATTAAGTAAGAGATTATTATTTTGAGTTATAACTAAATAGTTGAGATAAGGATATAATTGCTGAGAGCTTTTGTGATTCCTTTTTAAAAATGTCCTGAATCAAATTCTTATTATTTGATGGAGTGAGTAAAGAGATGAAAAAAAATTATTTCATTTTGTAATTCAAAATAAAATTAAAAATGTTATTTTCTAGTTAAAAATAATGAGAATAACCATTAATGCTCCATCAAATTGGTTAACATAAGAACATAAATAATCATAATGGCAAAATACCATATGTGCAACTTCGCCATCCATCTGTGTGTCAAAAAAGGGTTAAGGGAGACAGTGAGCCTACCACTCCTCAACGGCCATGATTGAGACCCCTAAACCAACAAAAAGTGCTTCTACATGGCATTTCATCCCACGGGCACGTCCGTCTCGGTTCCAAATTTGACTCATTTGTTCTCTTTAAAGCCTTTTGCAATACAATTATATATACAGAAAATTAAATTATATTTTAAAAGAATTCTTTTTAGTGTGAAGAAATTAAGGATATACTTATTTTGAGTTACATAATAAAAGTATTATTTTTAATTTTTTAACCTACTTTTTTCATATGTTATTTGAGTTCAATTTAAGATTTTTTATTTCTATTTAAAAAAGATTATCAATATTGTAGGGTTACTTAAGTCATTTGATACTAGGAACTAAATTTTAAATCTATAATTAAAAGTATAATTAATTAGTTCTACCACTAACCATATGACTGATAGTATTTAAAAAAAAAAATTGATTGATCCTTTGTATGGTTATTTTGCTAATAACAAAAATAAGAATTTGATTCTTGAAAGCCTTTGCAATTCCTATAGGTGAAAGCTGTATAGTTTTTTATAATTTTTTTGGTATTTATTGTTATAACGTTTTTAGTCCAGTTTTTCACATATTTTAAAACTAATTTTTTAAAGTGATTTTAAAGGTGTATTCCCTATATTAACCTAATAAATTAAAAAAATAACTTTATTAAATACTAACATTATGATTTAAACACTAAACTTAATTTATAAAATGATATTTATTAGTGGATGTATATGAATAGAATGAATATTGATTATATATTCTATATTTCTATTTTCATATTTTGCAGAGCGAATTTAGCAAGGGAATCATAAGAGTAGGAATCATGATTTTCTACCTTTTTAAGTAGGAATCAATTTCCTTTCCCACTCTTCATATATTTTTTGCTATTTATTAAAAAAACTACTGTCACAAAGACAAAGAAACTTAAAATACCCTTCATTTCACCTTTATTCCTTATATATACCAAACATGATAATTAAAAATGAACATTACCATTGATTCCCTCGTGAAATTTATTCTACACACTTGATTCCATTCCCACCTCAATCAATCCTGCTCATGGGATCTAAAGTGCCTAGCTAGTAAGGATTCTTTAATTAGCTTGTTTTTTCCTTTTTAATAGCTCATGAATCTAGTGCTTCACTCACAAACCATTTGAAGCCTACCCTTTGGGTGCATTTTTTTAGCTTATTGGAAACAGATACACATGGTTTTTATTTTATTTAAAATTTTATTTTTTAATTATTTTAATTATTTATTTATTTCTGGCCTTCAGGGCTTTACTTTTTCTATATTATTGGTTAAAAGTTAGATAGCCTTTTTTTTTTTTTTTTGGTGAAAATAAAGAGTTAGATAGTTTACAAGAAGATAATAATTTCTCACAATTTTTTTGGCAATAATATTACTATCTAAGCAATTTTTTTGAACATGTTACAACTTCCAAATTTAAGGGGAGAGGAAATAGAACCCAAGTCTAGCCAAGGCGCAGAGTCTAGACAATATTCGGTGGGACTTAATACAAATGTTTTGCATGATAGGAGTATATTTTTTGGCTTAAACTTTATGATTGTTGAGTTATTAACAGAATTTCTATATTCTTATTAAAAATTTGCAAGAATATTGCACTAAAATGGTACCATAATCTATTGGTTTTTATTAATATAGAATTTATACGAATCATATAACACTATTAATTGGATGATAAAGAGTTCTTTGATAATGGAATACGTTTTTTTTTTCTTTAATAACTGATATTTTATAGATTAGAGCAATAAATTGATATATGAATATATTAATTAAAATAAAAAATATTATACCTAATAAAAAAATTACACAATTGAACCGATCCTTTAAACCTAATGATTTGACCCCAAGCCTAAAAGTGCTTAGGTGAGGTGATCGAAGTTTAAAGCTCCATCACCATCCTGAAAACTCCATTTCCCCATCCCTCAAATTGTACACTATTTAAAAAAAAATTACACAATTTAAAATATTTTAAACTATATAATTTAAATAATTAGATGAAAACATATTTTTTGACATTAGAAAATATTTCATTTAATAATTTTTATTTTACACTTCAATATAATTTAAATTAAATTTGAATAAAAATTATATTAAGGAAGCAGTCTCACCTCAATGTTTATAACCATTCATTAGTTTGTTAAGATAATATAATATAATAAATAAAATAATTAATATTTATTAATTAATATATTAAATTAAATAACTTTAGAATAGTTTTAACAAACTAGTGGACCACGGAACCCTGCCTTCCTTCAAAGAGCCGCAACCTGTCAGTGTCCAATGTTTCAAACCGACATGTCACCCTAGCAACTCACCAAGGGAATCATGAATGGAGGTGATGCCATGATGGTGATAGATGATGATGTATATGGTGAACATATGTATATATATGCATGGTGCTCATGCACTTGAAGAAAAATATTAAAAAAAAAAAAAACAGCTACACAAGCCAAGAGAAAGAAAGAAAGAATAGCGTTTGACTTGATTTCAGAGAGAGAGAGAGAGAAACAGAAACAGAGAAAAGTTAAAAGAAGGAATGAAGAAAATTCAATCAGATCGAATACAATTTTGACGTCCGCAAGGACATTCAGAGCCTCAATCTCTCTCTCTCTCTAAATTCCCCCCCTCTCCCCTTCATTATCTCTCTACGCTTTCTCTCTCTAGATACAGCGAAGAACAGGCCACGTACTGGGAGTGGAAGTAATAAAAAGGGAAAACCCCTCCAAAGAGCAGAAGGTTGATTTTTGAGCGGAAGACGCAGAAGCCCTAAAGGCGGCTTTTTTAAGTAGTAATTCATGGTGTTCATTGTTTTGAGTTTTTATTGGAGAAGAGGGGAGGAAGTGAAGAAACAAGAGTTGGGTAATCTGTGAATTTTTTCGATTTAGTCGTATTTTGGATTGAAATCAGTATATTTGGCGATTTTGGAGGGCTGTCTCTGTTTTCCTCTGTCAGTACTGTTGAATTCTAGCTCGGGTAAGTATTTAGAAGTCTATTTGGGTTTGACCCTTTTTCTTCTTTTTAAGTAACTTTACTGCCCATTTGTTTCTTTAACTCAGTTCAAGCTCTGGATCGTTGATTTGTGATGTCTAGGGCTCGATCGAGACAGCTTAGTTGTTATTCCTTTAGCAATTTTTTGTTTCTGGGTGTATTTTGGGAGTTAAATCGATTTTCGGTTGGTTGGACTTGCAATTTGGTGCTCCTTGGGGTTGAAATTTGGGTTTTGTTTGTGAACTTTGTTCATCTTGTTAATTTTTTGAGGTTTCAGCTTCATTTGGAATTGATTGGAAGAAGTTAATGGCTTTTAGGATCAGGGATTTAGCTGATAACAGTGGGATGGAGATTTTGGACTTTGTGTTCTGCTGCAAAAGTTTTTTCATTTTTGGGTCTTTTTGATAATATTTAAAGGTTTTCTTTTTCTGGAATGATTAAAGCTGCAATTGATCTGAACTATGTTATGTTATACAGGGGTTCATGCGAAAGCCATTCCATATTTGCTTCTCACCTGGAGATAGTACAATTCTAGAATGTTCAGACTCAAAGGTTGTTCCTTGGCTTTGGTTTTCTTTGGTCTCTGGCTTCTGTGCTGTAGAACGCAAATCTCCGTTCTTAGGCGCAAAATCGTACCCATTCTTCTTCGTGCACAATGAGGAGTATGAAGCCAAATCAAGGAATGTGGGGCTAAGATGCTGATTCCATTGAGCTCTCTATCTTTCCGTGCATTCTTGTTTAACTGTAGTTTATTCGATTAATTATGTTGTTTTAGATAGTTGTACCGTGGCAAGTCTGCATAGATTATAATTCTGGAAATATGGTACCATCTGGGACTTCCACCCCAATTGGTGGTGCACAGTCTGTACCTCCTTCTCTTTTGCGTTCGAACTCGGGAATGCTAGGATCACAGGGGGGTGGTCTGCCTTCCCAAACTGCATTCCCTTCGCTTTTGTCCCCTCGAACTCAGTTTAATAATATGAGTATGGTAGGCAATGTGCCCAATATGTCTTCGCTGCTTAATCAATCATTTGGAAATGGAGGTGTGAATCCTCAGCTCTCTGGTCCTGCAAGTAGTCAGCGGGGAGGCATTGATGCTGGTGCTGAGTCTGATCCACTTTCAGGCGTTGGCAATGGAATGGGATTTAATGCTCCTTCCGCATCATTTGTACCATCAAACATGGTTAACCCTGTTTCATCTGGTCAAGTTCAGGGTCAGCAATTTCCAAACCTCTCTGGGAACCAGCTGTTGCCAGATCAGCAGCAGCCTCAGCCCCAACAACTTGAGACGCAGAATTTTCAACATGGTCAGCAAGCGATGCAACACTTTTCTGTGCCGCACAATACCCAACAAGGGCAGCAGCAACAGCAACAATTTCAATCTGTTCGGGGAGGGTTAGCTAGTGTTGGATCTGTCAAGTTGGAGCCTAATGAGCAACTTGGACAGCAACAGCAGTTGCAGTCACTGAGGACGCTTGCGCCTGTCAAATTGGAACCCCAATCAATCCAGACATTGAGAAGTTTGCCATCAGTCAAAATGGAACCCCAACATTCAGATCAATCTTTGTTTCTGCATCAACAGCAGCAGCAGCATCAGCAGCAGCATCAGCAGCAGCAGCAGCAGCAGTTCCTCCACGTGCCTCGGCAGCCACCACAGGCTGCTGCTGCTGCTGCCCAAATGAATCTCTTGAATCAACAAAGAGTCTTGCATATTCAGCAGCAGCAACAACAGTTTCAGCAGCAACAATTATTGAAAACAATGTCTCAGCAGCGACCCCAGCAATTTCAGCAGCAGAATCTGCCTTTGAGATCACCTATGAAACAAGTATATGAACCTGGGATGTGTGCCCGGCGGTTGACACATTACATGTGTCACCAACAGCGCAGACCTCAAGTAAGATTTGCCGAGTTTGAAGGCTTATTTTCCAGATATACTGTGGCTCTATGAATGTTAATTTGCCATTTCTAATGTAGGACAACAACATTGAATTCTGGAGAAAATTCGTTGCTGAGTATTTTGCTCCTCATGCCAAAAAAAAGTGGTGTGTTTCTATGTATGGAAGTGGCCGCCAAACTACTGGTGTTTTTCCTCAGGTCTGCTACAGTGAAAAACTTAGTGATTATCTAGCTTGCATCTTCTGTAGTAGGTTGAGGCCGTTTGTTTTAGAACCTCATTATTTTTTATTGTTTTTGGTATTCCATTAACACTATAACAAAGTCCTTCACTTCAGTCTTGCCCTTCTAAAATTTTATGAGTGTCATGTTATGGATGGTTGGAACTGTTGCAATGAAACTTACTTGCAAATACTGCAGGATGTATGGCACTGCGAGATTTGTAATCAGAGGCCTGGCCGTGGTTTTGGTATGTCCTATTTCGTACCATTTTTATTATTCTGACGAAACTAAATTGCAAGATTATGCTAGCCAAGAATGTTACTCATTAGTTTTTGTTTCTAATATTTTCATTGCTCTTATAACTCATTAAACATTTTCACTGCATCTGATTTATTTTTATCATGCTCTCAGAAGCAACCGTTGAGGTTCTTCCCAGACTTTTCAAAATTAAATATGAAAGCGGTACTCTTGAAGAGCTTCTTTATGTTGATATGCCCCGTGAGTATCAGAATTCTTCTGGTCAAATTGTCCTGGATTATGCAAAAGCAATACAAGAAAGTGTTTTTGAGCAACTTCGTGTTGTTCGAGATGGTCAGCTGCGAATAGTTTTCTCCCAAGATCTCAAGGTAGCTCATTGTGAACATGGTCTTTTAATTCTATCGACTCTGAAGATTTTGAGGCCTTGTAAATGTAGATTTTGTCTTACCATTCTTTTCATCAGATATGCTCCTGGGAGTTTTGTGCTCGGCGTCATGAAGAACTCATACCTAGAAGATTGTTGATACCTCAGGTTACTGATTATTTAATTTTACCTTACAGTATGGTTGTCCAAGTACTATATTTGAACCATAATGCCAACCCTTGCAGCTGGTTAAGTTGACATGTTAACTTGTAACACACATTTAGTGCCAACTGAACTCCTTTTCTAGTTAACCATTTCAAATTCATCTTAAAAATAATAAAGTATATAGTTATTATTAATAACTCATATTTGCTGCAAGGGGCATTAAACAGTTCTAGTTTTATTGCAACATTAGTGAATAATTGCTCTGGGAATTCTAGCATTCTATAAGTGAGTTGCTTGAAAATTGGAGTCCAAAATGAATACAAACAGAGACATTTAACATCTTTGTTTTTACTTCATGCCTATTTGAATGGGGTTTGCATTGTTCTCTCACAAGCTTTTCATGAGATTTTATGTCTCTAATCCTTTTTGGGCCTGCACCATTCTTGATATCCATTAAAATTATATGACTCTGTAGTTCATGAGTTTTTATCTTCATTAAATCCCTGGGCTTGTTAATTCTCATGGATTTGTTATTTTCTAGTCCTCCATTATCCTTCTTTGAGTTTTTGAAGTTCATGGATGTGACATGCCTTTAGTGTGTGTATAATCTGTGTGGGGAATGTTGATGGCATTTTGTGCTAGGTAAGATGAGCTATTGCTCGGATGTCAAAGGATTGACACCATTAAATTCACATTTCATTACAATTTTTGGTGATATTACTGCTGTTGCAATTGTTGAAGCTCTGTTTTTGGCAGCAATTATCCATAATAAAATGTCTGTTTTATCTGTTGAAACTACAAAAAAATGGTTTCTGCTTAGTGATCAGGCAATCCTACTGCTGTTGACTCACCATTGGTATTAATCCAGTAATTTTACTTATCTAGATTGATATACCAACAAATTAATAGTCTTTTGAATGATTGAGACAACCCTAACAAGCCTATTTGGAATTGGGTTCTAATCTCCATGAGAAATGAGAGTGCAGTGGTTCTTACTTCTAGCAAAGACAACATTTGTGTAGGGAATTCTTCCACTGCACCTTGTAATGGCTTAAGTTTAATTTTTCTTATGCATTTCTTCCATTGTAGTATTTTAATCACTACCTTTTCGAGTACTGGAAAATTTTTTATTACTTTTATATATACATCTCATCATCTATGATTTATTTGTTGGCTTCAAATCTTATTTTCTAACTCATATTCTGTGATATTGCTCATATGTTGCATTTCTACCAATTGAAGTTTTATCATTGTTTTACAAGTATTGATAGAAATCATGAATTTATATCTCTTTATTGTTTTGTCTTGTATGGTAATAACAGAATATGGTTACCACCAGATCATTTAGCAATGTTTGACAATTCTGACTTTGGGGATGCAGGTTAGTCAGCTTGGGGCAGCAGCTCAAAAATATCAGGCAGCTACTCAAAATGCATCATCTAATTTAACTGCCCCAGAGCTACAGAGTAATTGTAATTTGTATGTCCTTTATTAATCTTTCCTGATTCAATATTGAACTAGAATGTGTCTGGAATAATGTTTAGAATTGCAACTAGATTGTGTTCTTGATGCATGCAATCCCTTGTTGTATATGTGTGGTTTATGTTCCATGTTGTGCAATAATGCTTAGCTGATGAGTTTGCTGAAAATGTTCCTTCACTTATATATTCTATTGTAAGTTACAGTTAAGGAACTCTGACCTTTTTATTATTATTATTATTATTATTTCTTTTGTATCTTAAAAAATTGTTTAAATCTATATATGCAACTTCTGATGCTGTAATGAATTTTTTAATTGTTTATTAAACTGTAGGTTTGTTGCGTCAGCTCGGCAGTTGGCAAAAGCATTGGAAGTGCCACTGGTCAATGATTTGGGTTATACAAAGAGATATGTACGATGCCTTCAGGTGATGTCTAATATCTTTGTCAATTCCTATAGAAAGTTAAATTTTGTGGTTTTGAACTTCGAAGAAATATAATTCACACTTTGGGATTCTTTTACAAAATAATTTTCTTCAATTTGAATATGACTTGTTTGCTATTTCCCAATATCATTTCCTTAGGGTTTTACTTTGGCTTATCATATGCATACTGAGCTTTCCTTTGAGCCTTCCTGGATGTGTTGACTTGGCTTCTCCTCTCCAGACTTCATAGATATTTTTATGCACTGTCCAAACCAATATTTATTCAGTTTTTCTGATAGTGCTTTTCTGTAAATCTTAAGACTTCACTGAGTTGACTCTCTTTAAATTTCAATATCCTTTCTGTTTTGAGGCTGATTTATATTACTTAGAGCTTATTTCTTCATTTCAGTAATCTTCTGAATTTCTTTTTGGATACTGTTATGTAACTGTAGTGTTTCTTTAAAAAATTAGAACTGGTTAGTGTTTCTTCTGTTCTGTCTTGTGAATAATGCAGATAAACCAGTTGGAGTTTTTATACTTAGTGTGTACTTCTAGCAGTATGGTGAACTTAGGTTCCAGCAAGAGTTCTTCTACCCAGAAATTCCTTGCGTGTAAATATATAAGAATGGATATTTTAGCAAATTATGTTTTGGGTTTTCATATACCCCAACTTCATTATTATGGCTGTGTTAGAATATCTACAACCATGTAAGAGATGATAAATTAATTACATTTGGGTCAATTTTTCTGTGAGTTCTGAAATTTTGTATACAGCTAACTTTATTTTTGGTGTTCTTTCAGATCTCTGAGGTGGTTAATAGCATGAAAGATTTGATTGATTACAGTAGAGAAACAGGGACCGGACCAATGGGTAAGTTCTAATGAAATATTTCCCTTGCCAAAGTTTTTGTATTGGTTTTGTTTTTTGGCCATCTTTTGTATTGGTTTCAAAATGTAGTTTTATGGTGAATAGCCTGTTCATGTCCCTTACTTTGTTCTTCCTCGAGCATCAATTGGCATGTTCTTTATTGTTTTAAGGGCAGTAACAGGCTCTTTTTTTTCTTTTACCCCTTTTCTTTTTTTGGCCAAAGGTGTTTTTAACTTTTTCTAACCAGTAACCACTAAGAACTGATTGTGTTCAATTATTATGTATTGAAACGCTGTGATTATATGGTATAATCATGGATGTGTTGCAAGTGTGTAAATCTTATCCATCTTTGGTAGAATATCAAGACCTTATAAGATGTTGGTCTGTTATTCCATTTTGGTTTGGATCAAATAATTTTTATCTGCTATTAGATTGAATAAGCATTAATTTATCGTTTTGCTCTTTTGCTATTTATTATATGACCAGTTACCTGGATTTGTATAATCAAAGGTCAAGCATGATACTTCTTAGACTTTGTTGAGTGAAATAGGTGTAAACTGGCCTGTATTTTGGCAACAAGTCCTGGGTTTAGAAAGTGCTATTGGCAAGTGATCTTAGCTCAGGCTCAGATATTTGGAGACTGACAATGGATAAGCAGTGATTTAGGTTTTAACTAAGGACATCATATATGCGAGGTTCTATAAAAGCAAGACCAATGGACACATATATTCAGATTAAATATAGAAATGGCATTACACTCTTGTTCTTTCGGTATCTTTTTGAGAACTTAACATGATTTTGATTGTTGTTCTTTAGCCTGCTAATGCAGTTTTGGTTATTTATAACCTGAGGCGGTAGAATGAAAAATGAATGAAATGATGGATAACATTCTGTTGACTGTGGTCACATTCACTAGTTCTCATGTCAGTACCAGAACTTTTTTTGATACTAGCAGCTTATTGTTTTATTGCTTTTGTTTTTCCTTAGAGAGTTTGGCCAAGTTCTCTAGAAGATCAAGTACTTCATCTGGGTTTAGCACTCAAGCTCAGCAGTCTGAAGAACATTTACAACAGCAACAACATCAACAGTCCCAGCAGCAACAAACAATGACTCAGAGCTGCAACAGTGATCAGGGTTCTGTCCAACCCTCGGCAATGCAGCTTGCTGCTAACAATGGTGTGGGTGGTGTAAATAATTCTCTTAATGCAGCATCAGCATCAACTTCTGCTAGCACCATAGTTGGCCTTTTAAATCAAAATTCTATGAACTCCAGGCAGCAGAGTTCTATGAATAATGCAAGTAGTCCCTACGGAGGTAATTCTGTTCAGATGTCATCCCCTGGTTCGTCAAGTACACTTCCACAAGCGCAACCCATTCCCCCTCAATATCAGTCACCAACACCCTCCTCATCTAACAATCCCCCTCAAGCTCCTCACAGTGCCTTAGCAGCTAGCAATCACATGAGCTCTGCAAATTCTCCTGCAAATTTGTCTGTGCAGCAGCCTGCTCTTTCTGGTGAGGCTGACCCTAGTGAGTCTCAAAGCTCTGTCCAGAAGATACTACAGGAAATGATGATGTCCAACCAACTTAGTGGTCCAGGTGGAATGGTTGGTGTTGGTTCACTAGGGAATGATGTGAAAAGTGTTAATGGGTTGTTGCAGACTAGTAACAATGCAGTTCTGAATGGTGGCAATGGTCTAGTGGGAAATGGGGTGGTCAACAATAATTCAGGTATTGGGAGAGCTGCGTTTGGAACAATGAGTGGTGGGCTTGGCCAGTCTGCCATGGTCAATGGAGGAATTAGAGCTGCAATGGGTCATAATAACCTCATGATGAATGGGAGGATGGGCATGACAACAATGGCTCGAGATCAAGGCATGAATCACCAACAACAGGATTTGGGGAACCAGCTTCTAAGTGGTTTAGGAGCAGCTAATGGTTTTAATAATCTTCAGTTTGATTGGAAACCATCCCCATGAGTGAAACGCTTTGTCAGTAACAATGAATTCATGTGGTTCGGTTTGACTGAGAACCATCCGCGCGAAAGGTTCAGGTGTGTAACAACGATATATCTTTCTTGATTAAAGATGCACGTGCGGCGAAAGTGGCCAGAACTGCTAGAACTGCCAATGACCCTGGTCGGATTATGGTACAGGATATGATAGATTTAGTGCTTCCCTCCCACTTTGTACTAATTTGAGATAAGCTAAGCATAAAGCATAGTGTTTTATCAATGAAATGTTAAATCATCTTTATGGTGCTCCATTCTCTTTTAATATATGTCACCCTGATTTATGATTCAGTCTTGAAAGTGATAGCAGATCCCTAGCATGCTGGAATGGAATTATGGCAAGACACATGTGAATGTGCTGTGTTTGGTTTGAATGTATTTTAGCATGAGATGTGAAGGAACAAATCGATATTTGGATTCGTGGTGATATGTACAAATACTTAAGAACCGTGAAAATTCTTCAGTACTGCTATCTGAATGAATGACATGCACAAAGGGCCATATATATCTTACAATTCAACCATCTACATATTTATCAATGGTAGCAGATAAGGTGGACTTTGGCACTGCACCTATCACGCTCTCTTTCTTCTCCCCGTTCTTGAAGAACAGTACTGTTGGAATGCTCCTGACCCCATACTGCGTTGGGATACCCGGGGAGTCATCAGTATTGAGCTTGTAACAAGCAATCTTTCCAGCATATTCCTTTGCTAATTCATCTATAACTGGGGCAATCATGCGACACGGTCCACACCATGGTGCCCAGAACTCCACAAGAACTGGGTTTTTACTTGCAATCACAAGGTTTTCCCAGCTCGATTCTGTCACCACTTGAACTGCAGACAAATCAAAATGGACTGTACTTGTTACCATACTTCTATACATATGTTTTAGATTCAGGTATTATTCGCCTAATAACTCTTTGTGCCTTAATTTAGTACTATATACAGTTTCATTATCTCTCAAAGTGTGGGGTTAAGGTGTCAAAAAAATATATTGAAAATTTATTAACAGTGAAGGAGAAATGAAAACCTACCTTCATCTATAGATTCGCGAGCTTTGCAGATAATCGGGGATTGTTGACATCGACCTCCTAGTGTATGAGTAAAAGATGAAGATGATGAAGTATTGAATGATAAACTTGTTTTATTCAATCTTCGAGGAGCCGGAAAATGAATCTTCTCAGGACAGGAAAACTGATGGTAACTTTGCAGAAGAACGCTAGTTCTAGTGGTGCAGACTGAGTTAACTTGCAAACAGGTTTCCAGGGCCATTTCTGGAGCTATACTGTGTTTCTGTTAGCACTTTGCATGCAGGTACTGGACTTGAAAGGATGATGTGAAGAAAATGTGGCCTTGATCTGTTGCAACTTGTAAGAGTGATTTTTCCTTTCTTCTTAAGATTTCCTCCAATACAATAAATAATGAAAAGGAAATTTCTGTCCAATTGCTTTGTGCCATTTAGTTTAGACATGGATATTGTTTGCAATATTGTGAGGTGTTGGAAATGTAGAAATTCATGTGGATGACAAATCGGGAGTATTTAACTCTTATTGAAAATTTTGAATTTAAACTTTAAAATAGGTAAGGAAAGATTTAAAATATAAAATAAGATCTATTTTCGTAATATATTTTATTATCAAATATTAAAAAATAATAAATTATGTTGTGTATAAAAAATTAATCTTAAATAAGTATTATTTTGAATGTCAGATTCATATTTAAGTTTGTAGTTGGTATAAAAAAATATAATTTTTTTAAATACACTGTGCCTCTATTTTTTTTATTGAAATTAAGATGTTGGTTAAAATATTAATTTTATTGGATAAAAATTTTCTCACTCCTCCCTTCCCCTCCATATCTTGTGTCAAATCATTATATGGCTTTCTCTTATCAAATAATTTTGGTTTTATAATTTAAAGAAAAATTGTATATTCAAGAGTTTATAAGTTTTAGAATAAAAATTCAATTTTTAATCTAAATGGAAAATTTTATT
Organism: Rubroshorea leprosula; assembly: GCA_020521535.1. Classification (NCBI taxonomy): domain Eukaryota; kingdom Viridiplantae; phylum Streptophyta; class Magnoliopsida; order Malvales; family Dipterocarpaceae; genus Rubroshorea; species Rubroshorea leprosula. The sequence continues at coordinate 1,180,384 of BPVZ01000089.1, forward strand.
GAACTTGCTTTTAAACCCCAAAAATGCTAAAAGGAAAATTTTTACTCCAAAAAAAATGTTAAATTTAGGAGAGAGAGACAGAAAAAAAAAAAAAAAAAACTTACTAACTCAAAAACTAAGCTCCATGGCAGGCCCTACACTACCCAGTAGTGGGCGGCCCATATCGTTATTTTGCAGTGGTTTAATTGGGTCAAGAACATGCTTAACTTATCACGTTTTAGGCTGACAAACAAAAGAATTACAGGACAGGACAGCGGCAGGGATTAGGGAATCCCCGTTCCCGCCTCGTTAACTTCTTCTTCTTCCCCCCTGTTTTCTACAGTATAGCAAACAGAAAAGCGTCGAGAAGTAGCTTCCTTGCATGTACCTTGAAGTGAAGTGGGTCTTGCTTAAGTGCGTTATTTTTCTTCTCTAGCTAAACTGCAAAACTCTAATTTTTACAGAATACCTTTTCTGGATTTCGTTCATGCATGGTTTTCAGACAATGCTTGATTCTTCCAGCAGAAGAATGGGATTATGATGAAGTCAATGCATTTTTCTTCTAATTTGGTAAAGTTCTACTCACAAGTGTAACGGGATAAGTATTCATTGGATTTTCTCGAGAAATAAAATAACGTTTTTCTTTTTATGAGTTTTTTGATTGCTATATTTTTTAGGCTATGAAATTGTATTCTATTCTTAATTTAGGAATTTCAGTGTAGTTGTGTTTATAATTTAATATTTAGTGCTTCATTTTCCAACGTAAGAAAGGGTTCTGAAGAAATCAAAGTAATTCCTTTTCCTGGAAAATGCTTCGCTACAAGATTGAGATAGATTGAAGGGAAATTTCTAGCTGCAATGACTTGACTGCTTAAATTGACTTAGAATTATGAGTTTACAGGGCTGAATTCAATGGATATTCTGCAGAAACAAAGCGCTTGCTTTTGGTTGGCAGTGGGCAAGGGACTAGCATATCTCCATCAAGGATGCAGGAGATTTGACGAAAATGTGGTCCTGGTCTACTGCAACTTGCAAGGGTGAGTTTTCCCCCTTTTTTTTTTTCATAAAATTTCTTCCAATATAAAAAGAGAGAAGGAAATTTCTGTCCTATAGCTTTCTGGTATTAGTTGATATATGGATATATTAATATGTTGAGGGGTGTTAGAAGTGTACAAATTCATGTGGATGACATTCTGAGTTGTGAGCAAAATCCTCGCAGAGAAAAATAGTACCAAGGTCCCAAAGTGCAAAGCTAAAGCTAGATTTTCCTTGCGTTTTCTTGTTGACAATAAACTTCTCATACATTAGGCAGCCTTTGGTTTTGAAAGGTTGGATCCTTAAACCCAATATCCAGCAGCTTAATTATTTGACCTTTAATTTTAAGGACAGCTTAGACATATGTTGTTAGAATCTGCAATGTATCTTGTTACGGCGTACTAACTTCAGATTGTATGGTTTTGCCTAAAAAAAGCCCTCATATGGTTGACCTTGCTTATAAGATAAGACACATACTTTTGGGCTCATTAAGGTTGATAATTTTGTTTTGGATTAGGAAAGACCTACAGAATAATCATTTTTTAGGAGAAGAGATGGTAATAGCTATTTTTTACTTATTTCTTAATTTAGTAGAAATTATATAATCAATTTTAAGGTTTATTTATTTCAGATTTGTCAAGTAAGTCTCTCAATTTCACTTTATTTTTATATTATGACTATGGAATTTGAATTCCTCAAGCTAAACACGACTATACAATCTTAATTATGAATGGACTATTCATCTACACTTCATATGTTGCTTGAAGTTTGAAGCTAGCCACATGCCTTAAAATTTAAATTAACCGCAATGCAATATGTCTTTCCATTAATAGATCCTCTCCAAATTGAAACTACATAAGTGATACTGCAATCTCACATATAGGAGAGATAGAGTAACTGTAAATGGTTCACGGGTGTCAAGATAATTAACTACTAATCATTTTGAGTTTAAGCTTTTAATAACATTGGACACATAGGTTGTAAATGGGGTTGGGACATAAGTTCAGAGTTGTAATGGACGGTATGAAAGATCCTTGCAATCCATTTAAGCTTTGCGAAAGGCTGCTGCCTTGGGCTATGAGAACTTGGTTGTTGAGAATGATGCTCTCTCCAGGCTCTTACCGCTATCATATGATGTTGAGAGGAGAGTCTTTTGATGGGCTTGCTGCCTGGTAGTTGTGACATTCATTAACCTTCATTTTTCCAGCAAAAAGAACGGGTTAAAAATGAGGAAATATCTAGCTACAATGACTTGAGTCTTGATTGCCCAATCGGCAAGTTGAGGAATAGCTTGCATTGACTTGCAATTAGAAGGTTGCAAGGAGTTGTATGGTGAGCGAAGTTTACAATTTAAGGGAAAAAAAATCTACAAATTATCATACTAATGCTTTGTTCTTTGTATTTTATTACTTCATAATTCAATTAGCTAGTCTTGCTGCTCAATCACCCCTCAATTATATAGTATTAGAGCAATAAACCATAAAAGAAATGGTAGATGCTGGGCGAAGGAATACGCTCTTCTTTCCTGCTACCTTTCTATCTCTCTTTGTAACATCATTGCTTCTGACAAATGGTGAAGCTTTTGATTATCCATCAATTGTGGAGCCTCCATTCTCCCAGACTAACGTCGTCCCAACTGACTTTAGTTATTGGGAATCAGCAGGGGTGAGACCTATCTTGATCAATGGTAGTTTTGTTTGTGGATTCCACTGCAAATTTGAAGGAACCGCCTGTCTCTTTGCGATATCCATCTTCCGATCCAGTTTTGGTGGCAACTCCGGCTTTTCTCCACAAATGGTATGGTCTACTAATCGAAATAGTCCAATTGGACTTTGGGCAAAATTGCAACTTTCTCAAGAAGGGGATTTAACACTGCAAGATGTTCATGGCACTCTGGTTTGGTCTACAAAGACAGCAGGTAAATCTGTTTCCGGATTGAAGTTAACTCATCAGGGTAACCTTGTGCTGTTTGATAGAAACGATGAAACAGTTTGGCAGTCTTTTGAGCATCCGACAGACTCTTTGGTCGTCGGACAGAGGCTGGTTTCTGGGCAGATATTGGTGGCAAATAGGTCGGTCACAAATTGGAGTGAGGGTTTGTATTCATTTTCAATTGATGATGATGGTTATTTTGTTGCTTATATGGAATCGGATCCTGCTCAATTATATTACAGATCCAAAAAGTCTCAATTAAGAACGGGGCAGTTTTATGCTGAGCTGACTAACACAAGTTTTGGAGCTAGCCTTTCTCCAGGTTCTGGATTTAGTTTTATACAACTAGGGTCTGATGGGAAGTTGAGGTTCTTCGGGTGGGTAGAAGTAGAATCAAACTGGAAGGAAGTTTTTAATTTGCCCGAGAACGGATGTGATGACCCACACCCACTGATGTGCGGTGAATATGGAATTTGTTCAGCGGGAAGATGCAGTTGCCCAGAACCAGATGAAAACGGAACAACGTACTTCAGGCAGCTAAATCGTTCGCAGCCAGAACTCGGTTGTTCTCCATATATTCCAATATCATGTGAGTTTCCTTACCAGCACAGTCTTCTTGAACTCAAGAATGTTGATTATCTACCCAGAACTAATTATCACATAACAGACATAGAGAGCTGCAAGCAAGGCTGTTTAAACAACTGTTCTTGCAAGTATACTCTTTTTATACCTGATAGTAATTCCTCATCCCTTGGGCATTGCTTGTTTAGATCTGAAGTCTTTGCATTCCAGAGCGCAGATACTTCTTACAATCAATCTTTGTTTTTAAAGGTGCAGAGTTCAATTGTGAAGCCTCCCATCTCTTACATTAACAACATCTCAGACTCTAGTTGGGAATCAGAAGAGTTAACACTGCAACCTTTCCTTGTCAATGGGAATTTTGTTTGTGGCTTCCACTGCAAAGCTGATACTAAAAACAACACCTGCCTCTTTGCCATCTCCATCTTCCACTCCGATTCCACCCCTTATCCAAATTTTAAAATGGTATGGTCTGCTAACCAAAACAAGCCGATTGGACTTGGGGCAAAATTGCAGTTTTCTCAAGAAGGGGATTTAACACTGCAAGATGATCATGACACTCTGGTTTGGTCTACAAACACAACAGGTAAATTTGTTTCAGGAATGAAGTTAACTCATCAGGGTAACCTTGTACTGTTTGATAGAAACAATGACACAATTTGGCAGTCTTTTGATCATCCAACAGACTGTTTAGTTGTCGGACAGAGGCTTGTTTCTGGGCAGAAACTGAAAGCTAATATGTCAGCCACAGATTGGACGGAGGGTTTTTATTCATTTTCAATTGATAGTTCTAATGGTCTTTATTGTCGTTTTGTTGCTTCTATAGGGTCAGATGCCACCCTAGACTATTACCAACAGTATGAGGATCAAATAAACAAAACGTCGCAGTGTTATGCTGAATTCACTGACACTAATTTTGGTCCTTTCCTTTTTTCACGGACTGGAGTTAGTTTTATACAATTAGGATCTGATGCGCACTTAAGGTCTTTTAGTTGGGTAGAATCAGAATGGAAGGAAGTCGATGATTTGTTTAAGGATGAACTCAATCGATGTGATTATCCACTGGCGTGTGGAGAATATGGAATTTGTTCAGCGGAAGGAAGATGCAGTTGCCCAGAACCAGATGAAAACCATACAGTGCACTTCAAGATGATTAATTCTGACCAGCCAGATCTTGGGTGTTCTCCTTATGTAGCAGTATCTTGTAAGTCTTCTTCCCATGAAAGTCTTCTGGAGATCAAGAATGTTTCTAGCTCTGCTAGCTACCTTCGAGATAATTCTAATATAACAGACATCGAGCGCTGCAAGCAAGCCTGTTTAAACAACTGTTCTTGCAAGTATGCTGTTTTTCAAAGTTATGGTTCTAGTCGTGTACCATCTGCCTTGTGCTTCTTTGGATCTGAAGCTTTGTCATTCAAAAGAGAAGTGGATGTACATTACAATTCATCTGTGTTTTTAAAGGTGCAGAGTTCAATCACAGTGCAGAGCTCTCCAGGACATTTTCCACAAAGAAAGAAAAGAAGCAAGGTGGGAGTTATACTTGCAATCACTCTAGGAGCCACTTTTATTGGCTTTCTTATCTCCACTGTCTTTTTAC
>BPVZ01000090.1:12549-23707 GCA_020521535.1 Rubroshorea leprosula
CTTGCTTCTAATAGCTGCCAGCCACCATTTCTTTCCCTCATGTAAATTAGAGAATGGATTTTTATTTCAAACTTTTTTAAAATGCTTTCTTTCTTTCTTTCTTTTCTTTTTTGTCATTATAGAGCTGGTAGTTTTGTTGTTTGAAGGAAACCCATTACCTTAAATTATAAAGATTTTAGCTTTTAAATTTAAAAATTTAAAGATTTTAGCCCTTAAACTTGAAGATTTAAATATTTTAGCCCTTAAACTAATAAAATCTGTTAATTCTCTATAAAAGTGAAAATAAAATATTTGCATAAACAATTCTCAAAAATTAAAAATATAACAACTTAGTTTCAAAAGTTTAAAAATCAAAAAATTAGTATACTAGAAGGAATTAATAAATGACTTTCTTATATGCATTAAAATAGTAATAAATATTTATAATCAAGTCAAATGATTAGGTTTATTCAAAGAAAGAATTTGATTAAGATTAAAGAAAATTTCTAGATTGAGTTAAAATAGAAAATCCAAAAAACTAGAAGGATACAATAAAGAAATTTTCTTTAATCTCAATTAAATTTCTTTCTTTAGATTAAGCCTATCACTCAATTTAATTATAGGTATCTAATACTATTCTCATGTATTAGTAAAGTCATTTACTAATTATTTTTAATTTTAAAATTTTTGAAACTAAATTGTTATTGCCTCTACATAAATAGCACATATTATCAGAAATTTTTTACCATTGCATCTTGAAGCAGCTTATTGAAAAAGAAAAAGATAACAACAGTTAAAGCTGAGAGTTTGGATTCCCTTTGAAGAGTCTTAACTTCTTAATTGTTCTTGGGCACGAATAGAAAACCACCAACTGAAAGGCGGAAAGGGGATTAATGAACTATGGTCACCAACGATAGGGGGTAAAGGGTCCATATTTTTATGGCTTTTCTAACTCACAACAGATTCTGATACCAGATACTCTAATCATGGAGGTACAGGAGAGCCATTGGCTAAGAAACAGCCCCAGAATGCTCTGCCAAGGGAGGACTCAAAGGACTTGTTTGCTAAAATATTTTATAAGAAGGCTCCAATCAAAGTGCAAGAGAGCTCATCCCGTCTGCTTTCCACAGCCCTTCTTCATACCTATACCACCCCAGAAGCCCTTCATCAGCTTTTGTCCGCTGGTACATGATACATGAGTCTTTGATGCATATTTTGAATTCAAGTAAGCAAGATGCCTTCTCCAAAATAGTTTCATCAAGCTCCTTAATAATTCTTCTTGAAAAAGGAGGGGGTTGTACTTCTATCAGAAGGCAATGTGATGTGTTAAGCACTTCGAGGCTTTGCAAGCCATCTAAGATGATGATCAAGGCATCCCTTTTAAGCATTGTGCACCGGAGGCTCAAGACTTTTAACTTTGGCAGACACATAACTAGGGCAAAAGCAAAGTAGAAATTAATAGTGCCCATCACTTTGAGTTCAAAAAAGTTCTTACAATTCTTTGCAATTGCTTCCATGAGATATGGAGGATTTGCTATGCTGGGCATTGTCAGGGATTCAAGATCCTTGCAGCTTTGAATAGCTTTGCACAATCCAGCTTTCTTTATCCTGTTAAAAGCTGGCAGCCAAGACGTTACCTACAATAAGGGAAAGTAGTTCCAAAGAAAAATATGAAAATTAGGATAGAAAAAATAAGCATCCAAAATTACAGGTTTGTCACCCAACCCACACTAATAAAAGGGAAAGATCTAGGAAATATTTAGTCAGAAATATAGCAACAACTGTCAAATAAAATAATAAATGCTGCGTGTAACTAGGTTTAACAAATGAATTTTCAAAACATCCTTGTAGTTTAATAATGAACAAAATAACATGTTCATGGCAATGCAATACATGCTAACGAGGAAAACCAACAAATGTATGGAAAACGTTTTGTAAGGAAAAAGCATTCATTGTTGGAACTCAACAACAATAGGAATTAGTCACAATAGTAGCAAATAGCCGTTATCTGCATTCCTTTACCTCAATACCTTAGTATAACGTTTTATTTTTTATTTGACATGTGTCATCTGCCACTCTAAACAAAGATCAGATTTTAATTACAGAAAATCAGCAAGAAGAAACTCTGGGAAGATGCTAAATATGTAAAATTTACTTAAAGTTACCTTTCAGCAGTAGATGTCAACTGATCATCACTCACATATAAATTGAAGTGAAAAATCAAAGTCCTTGTGCTTCCCCGGTTGAGATTCAAAGATGTCTTAAGCACACAAGTCAATATCTTCTCAGAACAAGCATCCACGTATACATATGGTTGTAATGGGATTTTGATGAAATTTGATTTCAGCATAGACAAATCAAGTGTTTTCCAAAGCAAAGGATCACAACAAGCCAAGCACCATGCACTGCAGACATGAGCAATCCCCGAAATTAACTTAAATATGTCGAAAGACTGGAAGATCTTGACCAAGATATCAATATCCAGGTCCTCCCATCTCCTAGCAACAGGGTGATCCTCTTCCATTCCAGGTTCCAATATCTAGAAGGAGTTCCACTGTACAATCAAACCGATATATAGGTGCATAGGAATGAGAATAAAATGCTCAATCAGTTAGAGCATGCAACTCATACCCGTAACTGACAATAACAATAGGAAAACAGACATAATTGGGAATTGTTTAAAATTTCTGAAGTTCCTTTTCCTAAAAAAAAGAATATGTCACTTATGAAACTAAGCGCAAAGGAAATTCAGATATCGATACTAAAAGAGAGTTTAGGTATCTATATATATAAGTAAGCCATCTGAATTATAGCTAAATAGAGAATACCGTATGCAGCACTCCCTTCCAGGTCCTGGCAAGCCGAATTTCATTTAGCTTCCCAAATTTGAGTTGCTTCAACATTCATAAATTTCACAAGAATCACAATTAAGGTTCGAGATTCATTTCAAATGAAAATTAACCTCCAGCATGATCTGCATTCAATGGCTATCTTACATCAATAAAGGCAACATAATCAAACTGCGAATCATGCAAAGCAAGGGATATTTCAGTAATAAAGAATCTACACAGTACACACAATAATATATCCTTACATAACAAATCTATATCTACCATAAACCATAGGATCGCCTCCCATCTCCCCAAATTTACATTCTTACCTTATGTGTTTCCAACTCCTTCTTCCAGTTCAAAACCTTGAATAAGAGACACTCAAACATTCAATTCTCCTAATACCATAGTCCTTCATTTCCTACGATAAAAAAAGAACTTAACTAGGTCCTCCTTCCAATCCCCGTATACGTAACACCTAACACATAACACATTACCCTAGTGTAGCAGCTTGGTTGGCAAAGGGTTTGCTCCCCACCTTGTTGAATAGGTTTTGAGCAAATCACTTTAGTCCTCACATTGACGGCCTTCCTTTGATCTGACCAATTTTACACAAAAGAATACCCACATGCACAAACACAACATACAGAGAGGGACATATATCCACAATTGAATACGACAACAGAATCAAACACCAATCTTCCAAAAAAAATTGAGAATTTCACCTGCATGATCGGAAATGAACATTGCAACGGAAAAGTGATAAACCCAGGAAACAAAAACGAAAATTCAAGATACAACACAATATCATACTATCCTGCTTCCAACCAAAAAAAAAAAAAATCTTAGATCGAATTATACCAGACTCCTCGTCCTCAGTTCTCCTGGATCAAGATCAACCTTATCTCAGTCTCACCTCTCTTACACACAGACATCATATCTACGACACAAAGGAAAAGAATACGACAAAAAAAATTGTTGGCGAAAGATACCTTCAGATAAGCAGACATGTTATGGTGCCGGAGAGATATACACCATTTCTGGTTCCCAACACGGGAAGAACGAAACGGAAAGACAGAATGCGGAAATGAGAAACGTTCAAGATAACGAAAAAAGGGCCTCTCCTCTTTTTAAACTTCATCGCTAAAGATCGTAGCTTTGTTCTGGGTGCTGCAGAAACCAGGGGAGGCAACGGAGTGGATAGATATAACCAGAGAACAGGTTACGGAATTACGAACTGTAGCATTTCCTTTTGAATCGAGGTGCTGACTAGGATATCGGCTTTCATCAAAGTGCCTTTTAAACCCAAATCACAACGAAAATAACAGCAACACTTCAGTATGTGTAGAGGGCACACTTGTACATTTGATAACTACTTGTGCAATTACTTCAAGGCAAAAGGTGCAGATCACCCCCTCAACTCAACAACTGGTGGCAAATCACCCCCTCAACTCACTTCACACGCAAATCACCCCCTCAACTCCCCTGCAGTGGCAAATCAGCCCCTCTGTTAAGGCTTCCGTTGACATTTAACAGTTTGTTCATAAGCCCTTCCTCTGTGTCTGACGTGGCCCTTTTGTTGTTGAGATGGATGCTGCAGTGGAGGCACACCTGGACAAATACCTCAAAATCAGCAGATCAAACAAAATTACTTTTATACCCTTAAATGGTTTAGGAAAATAAAATTGGGGATTTAGGATCTGGGGTAATATTATTTCACTTTACAGTTTCCATCGTCTTCGTCTTCTTCCCCTCTTCGTCCTTTTAAGATCTGCAATTCATCGAGAATGGGGTTCTTTGTCAAGCTTTGAATCTTCTGTGAAATTACCATATTTTAAGGATTTAACTTCAATTCAACTAAAAAGGAGAGAGAGATCAACAGAATGAAGGAGCAACATTGCTAGCAGCTATTAAGGATTGAAACCCAAAAGAGTTTTAGTCGATCAGGGGACAGTGACTGCTTCAGTTTCAATCAGTTGGCAATTAAAAGTGCAGTTTGATTAAGCAACCAAACTTGAACTTGCTTAACCTCTGAAAAATAACAGTAGAAAAGGTCCTTCAACCTTAAAGTAAATTACCTAGCGGTGACGGCAAACTGAACGTTCCAAATCTGAAAATACCTGCACTCAATTGACAATTATAAGTGCATTATAAAATGAAGCTCCTTTCACAGAACTGAATGATTCCAATATCGTAGCTTTAGCCTAGGATAGAAAAGTTTGAAAGAGTAGGAAAGCTGGTACTTTCCATGCCATACAATCTATCTGAATCTAAAATGCAGGAAAATAGAGCTTCTCCAGGACCGTGCAGATTCACAACACCATTCCTAAATATGTCCCTAGCTATAGCTTTTCAATTAAATATACCAAAAACAAAGGACCAAAAAATGATGCAGCTTCATACCTTAGCCAATGATACAATAAAGTGGAATGAGTACAATAAAGTTTAACAGTATAATGCAGCAAAATTGTATAATGGGCAGGACAGATGCTACACTGGTTGTGATGCAGCCAATGATACTTCTCCATGGGAATAGAGATAAAGATATGCTGTCATGCTAGTTGGGACAATAATGGTCATCCAAATGCTACGCTGCATATAAAAGATAGAGATGGATTAGAAATTTTACTACATTTGAGTGGATATTCTCATATTTACATAAAAGTCATCAAAAAAACAAAAAACAGAGTCCAAGACCTGAGGAAGATGGTAAAAAATAAAGTCAAATTTCCTACACAATAATTAGAAATAAAATTATTGACAAAGTTCAAGCTGCTGCTGCAGCTTCCAAAAAAAGTCCAATTGACAATAGGTGCATTTTGCATGAGTACCTTCCATATATCTTTGTGAGTAAGATGATTTTGATCAAGATCAAAAATTTTTGCATAATTAACACTGCCCTGTGAAAAAACGCATAAGCTCACTCCCCAGAGCTAAACCATCATTGTCTGCAATAACACAACTAACAAATAAGAGTCCATATGCATTTGGTATCAAAGAGTAATAAAAGCGCCCAAAGAGATAATTGTCTACTGACCACAAGAAGACGGGGGTTATAGTACAAGAAGGCCTCATATAAGAACAAATCCTGTAAGTCTGCACTCATTCTCATGACTGAATCCCATCCAATCTATTCAAAAAAAGAATTACCAAATTTAAAATGACAAAGTGATCAAGCTTGCAAAGATGAGGACTATGAGATGCTCCAGGACTTTCAAACATGGGGAATGTCCTGAATAGTCTAACTAGTATTGGTCACATCCTGCAAACATAAATTAGAAAACTCATCAAAAGACAGCAGAAAGCATCAATTCTCAAAACAACGAATTGAATTCTTCTAAATTAAAATTAAAATTTACAGCAACAGATAGATGTAACAAATAATAACATAAGGCAGCATTGGTATGATTCGCGATTTTGCAATCTCCTATAATAATCATCTATAAAGACATTTCAAGAGCGTTTCTATGCCATACATGAAATTTTTACTACAAACAAATCGCAGATCAGGAAATGAATATCAGAGAAAAACGAATTGACATTAGAAACAAAATATTTAACCATTTACAGAAAGAATCGCAACAACTTTGTTACCAGTAATCAAAAGATCCGTAAAAACTGAATAGAATGCAAAGAGATGATGGCTAAACCGTGCGATTGAATGCGAGAAGGTGAGTTCAGATCGGGAAAAAGAGAATTGAAGAGAAAGGAAATTCGCAGCGGATTACCAGCCAGAGAAAACAACGAGGGCTGAGCATCTGCTGAAGTTTCTTCGTCTGATTTTGGCAGATCTTTGGAGGTTTTAACGGGAATAGAGAAGAAAGCGATGCTTGCATTCCGATGCTGATTTTGAGGTATTTGTCCAGGTGTGCCTCCACCTCAGCAAAAAAAAGGCCACGTCAGACACAGAGGAAGGGCTTGTGAGCATACTGTTAAATGTTAACGGAAGCCTTAACAGAGGGGCTGATTTGCCACTGCAGGTGAGTTGAGGGGGTGATTTGCGCATGAAGTGAGCTGAGGGGGTGATTTGCCACCAGTTGTTGAGTTGAGGGGGTGATATGTACCTTTTGCCTTACTTCAATATATTAAAATGTCTTTCCTGACGTTAATAGAAAAAGAGAGAGGGAATAATCCAAAGTCCAAAGGAGAAAGAGGGAAGAAATGGGGGTGAAGAATTTGTGGGATATTCTTCAACCTTGCGACAAGTCTCTGCCTCTCCACCGTCTCCAAAACAAGAGGGTGGGCAACTCGTCATAGATCTCTCTCGTTGGATTGTTCAACTTCAAAATGTTAAAAATTCGCTCTGCGCCGTCAAGGACAAACTCTATCTCAAGGGTCTCTTCCGGTTACCCCACGTCAAGGCCCTCATCGCCTTGAATTGCAGCCTTATTTTTGTTACAGGTAACCCTTTGTTTTTGGTTGTTCCCACAAGGGGTATTTCATTCTAGCAAAATTGCACGCGATGGTTGTAATTAAGAAAGGAAAACCGTTTTTTTTTTTTTTGGTTTTTAATGCGTCAAAGGGTACTTAAATTTTGAGGTATATGTTGTGTTGAAGTTGATTCTTTCTTGTATGGATTCTTTTCTAATTGGTCTTTTTCAGAAATGTGTCACTGTGGGGTTAACTATTATCTGGACTCAATGCTATAGACAGAGTTTATGATGAATCAAGGGAATTAAATTTTGTAGGGAGATAAAAAAGATGACAGCTTTATGGAAAAAAGTCATGGATTACTAGGAAGATGCCTACTTTGTGAGAAAGTAAGTGTTGGGTTCTACTATCTGACTCAGTTGCTGGTGTTTGTTGAAACTTGAAACCAGAAGAACATAAACTGGATTGGCAGCTTTTCGTGGTTATACTATGTATAAATTTTAGGCATGCTGACACGGAAAAGGAAAAACTACGAATTCTGAATTAGCAGGATTATTTTGTATGCCATGAAACTGTCGATATCTAGTCAGCTAAAGGAAAAATTATCTAAAAGATGATTTCACTGAGAACTTGGAATCTATAAATACCAAGATTCTAATGCTTATTTTGTTTCAGTGGTTGACCCATTTGTAGATTGATACCACCATTATGTTTTTAGCTTCTTGCTTGTTGTTGGATTTCATTGCTTTCAATCTCTAACTGAGTCAAGAGTCTTCTTTTAAACTAGTTTTAATTTTTTTTTTTTTTAATGATAGATACATTTAAAAAATTTGAGTAATCTTTTATACCTGAGAGATAGATCAATTCCTGCCATTAAACTACCTACATAAAGGCAGCACCTAAACTCAGGTTGTGAGATAGGGATTGACTTGACGTAGCAAAAGAAAAAGAAATGGCTTTAGTAGTTTGGTATTCACTAAGTACCATGATTGCCTTGTTCCATTTCCATGGATGGGACTGTGTTATTAAACTTAAAGCTTGAAAAATGACTAGACTTGCATTGTAGGACTAAGTTGATAGCAGGCTATTTTTAATTAGAATTTTCATCTTTAAATTCTTTTACTATTTTAAAAGGAAGGGACTTACTCACAGATGCTCTTTTAAATAATTGGTGGTTGTGATAGGGAGCAATGGATATCTACAGAGAGAGAATCAGTTTTGGCAACTCAATGAGGCATAAACAAGGCCCAAGTGCCACGCAGCAGATTCTGATGTAATACATAGGTGAGTTAGTTATGCCAGTTTTGTTACTGCTATCATATATGTTAGCTGTTAGTAGGAGACATCAAACAAGTGTCATTGATCTGAATTTTTCATTTACATTTCTCTGCCATCCTTTCCGCATCTCTTTGTGTATTAACGCCTTTCTAAAAGAGCTTAGGATGAAAGTAACATGCACGGGCATAGATAATTGCACTTTATGAGAATCTATATTGAATCTAACTGTCTGTTTGAACGCTTCATTTGTACATTTGTTGTAGATTTCAACGTCTACCCTACCACAAGTTATGGAAGCTTTTTTAGTATCTTTAAACTCCAGGAATAAGCCAGGAAAATGAGATTGCTTGGTGGTCATTAACCTTTCTGTTTTATGTATATGGTTCAGGATAGAAGTTACCGGTATCCTCTATATCCAATACAATCCTTGAGGAAAATGGTTTCTCTATGCAGTAATTAAACCTCTAAAGGGTGGTCCAGGAGATATTTATGATGAAATAACTCTGAATTTTCTTATGGGGATATATCTTGAATATTTCTTAAGGTGGTATTATTTCAGTTATTATTGGCTTTGAACTATTCATTTTGAAATCCTTTAAATGATAAACTGTTCAATGCTCTATGAAACGTGAGTTGAACAGAATTTGGTAAGTTTTTTGAAACTGGGTTTTTGAAACTGGGTCTTTCTCTGCTAAAATTCCTCTTGTTCTTTTAGTATAACTGCCTTATTAACAAAGGTTCTGAATTTCTTATTCTTTTGTGGAAATCGGGACCTGCATGTTGCCAAAGCTGGAAATGAGTTAGCCTATGCCAATTACGCTAGGCCTAGTCTTTATTTCTTATTGCCTAGAAACTAAGGCATGCACCTTTTAACTGTTTTATTCTTGTAGAGTTGTTGTGCAACATCCATTTCAGCAACTGGAACTTCAACACATGTGCAAAACTTATGGGGTGGCCTCCTGAGAAAACAGGTTCCTTGCTTCCTTAGGTATGTACATGGGATTACATGCATGAACATACAACATTTGTTATAAATTCATGCTTCCATGCAGTTGCAAGTTATTGAGTGGGCCCTATGAGCTCATTAAGTATCTGGGATCAGATGAATACATCCTTCCTACGATTGCCAAAAGGAATTTGTGACAATATGCTTCATCTGGACTAGGTGTTAAACTTTCACTCAATGAGGAACTCATCTGAGTCATCTCTATATTTAATTTATTCTTCATCTTCTATAATTATTTTTGACTTACCATTGCTGGACTTTGCTGCTTTTAAATGAGAACCTTGATGGTCACTCGCGTAAGGTAAATGACAAAGTTAACTGTTATTCCATCTGCAATGAAGCTTCTCCATTATGCTGTTGGTGTGGATTTTCAAATCTGACCATCGCAATCGGTATTTGACATTTTGACTAGGAAAACTTTATACATTGCAGATACCAGTTAAGCACAGAAAAGTTTAAGGAAAAGAATGTTTCAAGGTGTCATGGGAAGAGGTAGATGGACTTAAAAACCTCTGTAGTTCCAGCAGATCTTGTAGAGACGTATGCTGCATCATTAAATTTGATTAGGCTTCTTATATTTTAACAAAAAGTATTTATCTCTGGAGTTGATATTTTGTGATGATGCACTTGAGCTATACACATCCAGAAAACCACTAAAAATTAAGGGTTTACTAGCTATCTCTCCATCTTTATCTGAACTAGTTAGCAGCATTTTCCTATGATTAATTTAGCAGCTCAATTTCTATACCATAGATATAATTTGTATTATTTCATTCCTGTTTATCCATAGTGCTTGTCCTGAATTCACATAATTTGTTCAATTTCCATAGCCTATGCTGATGAGAATGACCACATTGGTGCTGTGTCATATCTTTGTATTATGAATGATATTCAAAGATCAAATTCCACAGCTCTACACTAAAGTAATTAGTGGCGACGATGTAAATTTCACAGAATCACAGAGTTTGAGTAAATACGAATTCAGGTTAGCCAATGTTGAGAAGAGGGTGTCCTCGATCTGAGGCTTACAACGTAAAGGGGCATTAGCAGCACAGTGAATGCGTTCAGCCATCCATCATCGTCAGCCAGTGAAAGCTCCTTAACCACCTTACCGTTGTCTCGTTGACATCTCCTGATCAGATGGTTGTGGGGGGAGGTAGAGGTGCTATTGAGAATATTAGGTATGAAGTCCTTGGTGTCATCAGCCTTCCCTTCTGCAAACCATAACACGGCATAAACGAGGTCACAAGCTGGGACCTCTAGCAACCACGTAGCTGAGTTGAAGTATAGGATCTCAATGCAGAAGGTGAAGTCAGATGTGTGGTAGCAGACCACATTTATGAGCTCTGAACCATTCAAAGTTCCTCTGAGCGAGGGATGTATGATGATACGGAGTACAAAGAAAGGAATTACCCAGTAAAGGCAAGGAAGAAGATGAAACCTGGCCTATTTCTGGATTCATAGGGTTGGAAACCTAAAGATGTATTGCCTTACATTCTATTTGGTGAGTGCTTAATTAGTGTCTCAGCTTAATGTATAGGGGGAAAAGGACTTAGTGTGTGAACTCATAAATTAATCTCTTGCGAATATTCGTGCCTTCCTACCATCCTTCAAAGTTGCCTATACATTTAGGTTGACCGAAGTTATACTTGTTAACAAAAAAGTCTTTAATTTGAGGTTAAGATTAAAAGTT
>BPVZ01000090.1:66634-84735 GCA_020521535.1 Rubroshorea leprosula
GTGGTATATGTCCAAAAAGTAATAACAAAAAGAAACTGATCTTCTGGTAGACTCACCAATATTTCCAATTCTGAATCCATGTTTCACCCGTTCTTGCAAATCTAAGATAATTAGTCATCCTTAAAGTAGTCAATCACATTCGCATGCGTCTGTTCAACAAGAAAAAGATCCACTAGCCTGAATTTTAGCTCGAGTAAAAACATCTTAAAAATTCCTTTATTGCTATCTGAAAGAGACATTGCCTTCAAAGATAGGGGCCACAGCACAAAAGCACCTTTCTACATGGAAATTTCTAGCATTTACCTGTTGACAAGCATTAGATTTAGGAGGAAGCACCCAATCTTCATGGGGGGTGGGTAGTCCTGTCTGTGACTGGTACCATTTGCACTAATGACAGGAAAAAGAAAGAACACCTATGCACATTCCTCCCCAATAGTTGCGTGTGCAGATAAATTTCAGTTAATTCCAGAGAAACCTCCATATCCGTATTAGTACTACAAACTTTCTTCTCTGTCTGACTGAATTGAATCCCTAATAAAATCAATTTGCAACTTCCACGCATCATATAAAATCCAACTCTTTAATATGACAAAAAACAATAGTCATCTACATCCACACTTGAAAATTAATGATGCTTTGTGCAATAAACTTGCCATGTAGCATGTTCAAAAAAAAAAAAAAAACTTGCCATGTAGTAATATGTCTTCTCAATTTTGAATGTTGAAGAATGAAAAAATTAAAATATCTTAATAATTATTCACACACAGAATTATTATGGGTATTTTAGTCTTTTGATCAAAAGACTAACTTGAAATGGAAAATACCTTGTTGATATCATTTATTTCCGACACGAGAAGCATATAAATTAAAACTTGCAAAAGGCTTCACGTTGAGGACACATCATGATCATGAGACATAGTCATCCTTTCTTCCCCATTCCTCACTTTAGTGGGAAGAGAGAGAAAGCACATGTTCCCACATGTTTCCATGAATTTACAGAGCAATTTGGCCTGGATTGGACATAGATAATAGTACTAGAAAACATGCAATAATAAATGTAGTACCTTTATGTAGGAAGCACTGCTGGAGCATGGTAAAGTTGGGGTTAATTATGAAATATGGGGAAGATTTGCCAAACCTAAGGTGTCTGGCCTGCCATTGTCTTAGGGTATATATATGATATATATTTATAACAATTAAATAATATCATAAATTAATTTTTGTGCACTAAAACTAAATTCACCTGTTAGTTGATTAAAGACAAGTGACGCATACCATATCAAAAATGCTATCTATCTAAGCTCCAAAGTCCACACCAAACCTGCCTTGCTTTTTTACTTTCATGCAAGATCCTCCTTCCTACTCTAATGATATTGGTCAATTCATGCCCTAATTTGATTGGCCTTGCAACTTTGCAATAATGCAACAATAATTACTACATTTTGGGTTTGTGAGCGATAAACAACTTCAGTGCCTTCAGCATATTTTCCATTTTATGGCATTTCATAATTTAAAGTGCTTAAAACTATTATTTTGGGTTTGAGTGGATTTCTTCCTTTTAACATTAGAAAACACTTTTGGTATTAGCAATTATGCATCACGATTCTGTTTCTTGATTTGCAAATTAAAGAACATGCTCAATAAAACAGAGCACAGCACCACCTAATTAATTAATGCCAAAAATTATTAAAAAAATAGCAACTTGGCAGTTCAACTCCATAAAAACTTGTTAATAAAAGAATTAGGTAGTAAAGATAGATGCCTATACTCTTACATACAATAAATAACCCAAAGAAATCTAGTCTACACAATCAATTTATAAGCCTCATAACTCAGAAGCAAGCCATTTAAAGAAGACTATAACTTAGTATTGGTCTTTTTTATTAGATTTAATACCCATAACAATTAAACTTAAAATTAATTAACAATAAATGGAGTAGTCACGTGACTTGCATTGTATTAATGTAAAAATAATTATGCACAATTTTTGACAGGAAACTGGGATTAGCCTTTTGGAGAAGTTTGACACTTAAATCTAAGGGTACTATTGGAAACTTGTAAAAAAAAGGCAATCTTATGGAATTTTGGGGAAAGGAAAGTGAAGACAATAAACCAGCGCGTAGGGCCTTCTAAGTTTTTTAAAGCTCCACTCCGCACTTCATGCCTTACTGCATTCATAAGCAAAACTGCTTTGTGATTCCACACTTCTATCACTAAAATATTGCTCTGTTTATTTAAACATATTTAAAAGTACAGAAATAGTTCCAATGCAACTGAAATGTCTAAAATACTCTTAATGAATGGATATATATTTACAATCATAGGGGTATTTCAGTCATTTCATCTCAAACGATAATGCTGTCCAGAGCAAAAAATCGCGCTACTCTGAAATTTATTTATTTAAATTGTATTTTCCCTGCCCTGTAATGCACTTTCATTTATTAATTTGATTCTGACTTCTCAGCCTTTTTCCAGTTGTCATTTATTACGTTTTGTTTACTCTGTAATGCATTCTAATTTTCTGCAGTAGCTATTTCCTAATCCCCATTAGAAGGGGACCTAACATACTGGATTCTGGAGTCTGGAGTATACTCATATTTTCAGAATAGGCGTATCTCAGAGTCAAACGCAAACAGAAGTTTGTTGTGTCCTGAACTCCGACTGCAAAACAACACAACTGAAGAGTTTTTCAGAGAGAAAGTTTCAAGTTAACAGCATTATCTTCCACCAGAATTGCAATGAATTGAGTTGTAGGAGTGGTTTAGGGATCCAGAAGCAGATAATACAACCAAAAAAATGTTCAAGACATGGAAGCGCGACAAGAAGAAGATAAAAGTTGTATTCAAATTGCAGTTTCAGGCAACTCAGGTAAAAATTCAACAATCAACACTATCAATTTCTCATTTCCAAACCCCAATCTCTATTTTCATTTTTTAATTTTAATGGAAAGTTTGAAGTTGTAGAATTCAATTAAATGAGCAGAGCCAGTTTGTATAGACTAGATAGTTTCAAGATCTAACCTGGTTCTGCATTTTAGGTTCCAAAGTTGAAGAAGTCTGCTTTGACGATATCCCTGGTGCCGGACGATGTTGGGAAGCCAACGCTGAGGCTAGAGAAAGTTGCAGTTCAGGATGGAACCTGTTTATGGGAGAATCCTGTCTATGAAACAATGAAACTCACCAAGGAAATAAAAACAGGAAAACTCAGTGAGAAAATTTACCATTTCATAGTTTCGACTGTATGTACAACCCAATATCTTGTCTCTTTCTCTCATTTTGAGTGTGTTTCTGCTGGAGTTCTCTCAACCCTTCTGGATTCCTGCAGGGATCATCTAAATCAGGTTTTCTGGGAGAAGCTTCCATTGATTTTGCCGATTTCGCAGCAGAAACTGAACCGATCACTGTCTCCCTTCCCCTTAAGTTTGCTAACTCTGGTGCCATTCTACATGTCAGTTCTATTTCCCTTTCTCTCAGCCTCTCTGAACATAATTAAACTTAATTGTTGAAATATTGTGAAAATTCACTTTGATTCATGTAAGACAGGTAACAGTTCATAGAGTGCTGGGAGATGCAGATCAAAGGTGATGTGAATGATAAGTAGTTGTTCCTGTTCATTACCTTAGCCTAATTTTCTTTTCCCTATCCTGCTCCTCTTTGTACTTCTAATTTCCACTTCAGCAATTTATTTATTGGAGTCTCAAATGTAATCACAGATACCTAGAAGAAAATGAAGATGTGACACTTTCTCAAGATGGAAGCCTCCACAACCAAGAAAGCATTTACAATGTAGATGGAAATGACCTAAATTTTGCTGAAGTGAGTACCATATGACCTACCTTGAGAGTTTTCTTAAGCATAATTCAGAACAGATAGAATGGTAGTGATAAACACACTGAATTATTTAAACCTAAGGACTCAAGTTCTTCCTGATTGTTTCACAGGATGGAGACATCAACATGGCCATACGTCAGAATGGTGAAGAAAATGGCAGTGTTAGAAAAAAGAATATGCACCGAAGATCAAACACAGATTGGTCAGCAGGTTCAGTTTCAGAGGGAAGTTTAGTTGACTCAAGTAACAGCAATGAAGAAACCCCAAGAGAATGGCGAGAAGCTTCAAATGATTCTATTGAGAAACTCAAAAATGAAAATGTAATGCTAGCAAGGCAGGCAGATTTGTCAGAATTAGAGGTGCAATCTCTTCGGAAACAGGTTATGAGAGAGAACAGAAGGATGCAGGATCTGTCACAACAAATTACCAGCCTTAAAGAAGAGAGGGATGCACTAAAATCAGAGTTTGAACAATTCAAGTTGGGGAATACAGAAGAGGCAGCACTACAGAGCCAATTGCAGGCTCAGAATGAGGACACAGTTGTTCTGTTAGAAGAGATCAGGCAGGAGCTTGATCATGAAAAGGAATTGAATGCCAATCTTCGGTTGCAACTGCAGAAGACACAGGATTCAAACTCTAATTTGATTCTTGCAGTGAGGGACCTCAATGACATGTTAGAGCAAAAGAATGAGGAAATCTCTCATCTCTCCAGTGAGATAGAAACAAGTGAGGCTGAGCATGAGAAGACTGTAACAGAATTAGTGAAGGCACAAAATGATGCCAATGAAATAGACATGCTGAACAAGACAGTTGCAGAACTAAATGCTGAACTAGAGCACTACAGGAAAGACAAAGAAGAGCAAGAGATGCATATAGAACAACTCAGCCATGAGCATGAAGTCCTTAAACAGGAAAATTACAAAATCTCCTCTCAGTTAGAGCAAAATTGGCTAGAAGAGTCAGAGTCAAAGAGGGTGCAAAATCAGTACTCAGAATCTTTGGCTACCATAAAAGAACTTGAATCCGATGTACAAATATTAGAGGACAAAATCATGCAGCAGTCAGAAGAATACTCAGAATCTTTGATTGCCATTAATGAACTTGAAAGTCAAGTCAAGGAATTAAAGAAAGAAATGGAGAAGCAGGCACAGGGATTTGAAGTTCATATGGATGATATGATACATTCAAAAACAGAGCAGGAACAGAGAGCTATCAATGCAGAGGAGGCCTTGAGAAAGACAGAGGAGGCCTTGAGAACGACAAGGTGGAAAAATGCTGTGACTGCTGAGCGGCTTCAGGAGGAATTTAAAAGGGTTTCTGTTGAAATGGCAACTAAATTAGATGACAATGAGAAGAAGTACATGGAAGCAGTTACAGAAGCTAATGAACTGCGTTTGGAAAAAGGAAATCTGGAAGAAAAGCTCCAGAAAGCTTTTGATGAGCTTGGACTAGTTAAGGATAAGAGTATAAAAAGAGAGCAAGAGCTACTGGACCAACTTGATCAAGCACAAAAGAAAGAGGGAGAACACAATGAGATGGAGAAGCTCATAGAAAGATGGAAAAAAGAGAGAGATGATTTGGAGAAAAAGATCACTTCAGCAAAGAATGAAGCAGATAAAGCACAGGAGCAATTACTTACCATGGGTTCTTTGAAGGATGAAAAAGAGATAATAATCTCAAATTTGCAGTCAGAAACGGAAAACCTGAGACTTGAATGTAATGAAATGAAAAGTAGCTTGATCAAAGAAGAAATGGAGAAAGAAAAATTGAGAAAGCAGGTTGTTCAACTAAGAAATGACCTACAGAAGAAGGAAGAGGAAATCAAGAGTATAGGAAAACAGAAAAAAAATGGTCAATCAGCATTTCGCAATCTAGAGTTGAGTACAAGGAGCAGCAACTCTACCCCACCTCCTCCTCACAACTCTAAGGATATAACTAGTTTGAACAAGAAATTGAGGTTGCTTAAGGTAAATGTTTAAAGTTAGAAATAACATGCATTCTCTCTTTTGCACATTTCAAAACATATCCTAGGCAAGATAGGCAACATAACAGGTGAAAGTAGATGATGTTGGTATATAATTTCATTTTTTCCAGGGATAAGCCATTTAAATGGTCCTAAACCATGTTCCATAAAGTCCAAACAACTTAGCTAAGCTAACACTTCTTTTTCTCTCATTCATCAAATATCAAATATCTATAATTTTTCCATGTTTGACAGGAACAGTTAAAACTCAAGGAAACTACAAATTCAGTTCCAGGGAAGGAGGGAAATATCAGCCATATGATTGAAGAGCTACAGAGCAGCCTGGAACAGCTCAAAAATTGTCAATGTTTTTCTGCAGATCACAGTCAAAAGGTTTGTGGATAATTAATCAATTTGATAAAAATGCATCAAGCCATCAACTAGTATCGGTTTTTATCATGCAACTAAGTATCGGTTTTTTATCATGCAACTAGGCACTACTAGTTCAATCTAGGAAATTCAGGCCTACAAATCACAAATCATATTTCAAAGATCAGCAAAACATTTTCATGTAAATAATTACCTTTGATTATATTGGTTGTGATGTACAACCATTAAACATATTGCCATTTTTGAAACTATAAACGTGTGTGTGTGTGTGTGTGTGCGCGCGTGTGTGCATATTTCTTCATGTGCATATGATCATATCTGAAGAGACAAGGTCCTGTGGAAATTTCTTGCAATTCTAAATCTTATCAAATTTCTTCTTAAAGATAGCAGCAAAGGACCCTGAATAACAACCTCCATAACTTGCTGTTTTCATGACATTTACTTAGTTCTAAGTTCAACCTTAATACTGTAGGTTTTCCTGTGTCATCGTAAGTTTCTGGATCCCACTCAGGTTTAAAATGCTTTTCTAAATGCAGGAGGCCATTTCTGCCATCAATAATCCTGAGTTGCTAAAAGAAGTGGCATTTCTTAAGGAAAGGAACAAGACAATGGAGCATGAGCTGAAAGAAATGCAAGAAAGATATTCAGAAATAAGTCTCAAATTTGCAGTGGTAGAAGGTGAAAGGCAGCAACTTGTAATGACAGTAAGAAATCTCAAGAATGGTAAGAAGAACTAGCATGTCTGAAGATGCAAGAGGTTTGACAGGGTGAAGAAGATGATTTCTATGAGAGCAGCAAATTTGGGTGTATGGTTACATCAAAGTTCACATATCAATTGAATTGGTAGAACAGAAAGCCATTTGTATTTTTTCTTAACCTCTCCCGTTCTTAATTCTAAAACATGTTTTGATTCAACCTATAAAGCTAAAAGGCCCCAGCAGCAGATGTTGGCTTTCCAGATTTGAATGTTTGGATGTTCATAGAATTAGTGGATTTGTTGGTACATAATTCAATCATTGCTTCACTATTTCAGTCCCCAAATAATTTTTTTTAAACATAAATTTGTGATGATTGCACCCATAAATCAACTCAGCCATACCCTCTGGTCCAGACACTGTTTAAGGTAACTATCAACAACTACAAGTTTTTATTTATTTTTTATTTTTTTGTGGCTAACTATCAAATAAGATGTTACTTTCTAGTTCTGTGTGAATAATAAATTTATTACCGGTATACAACTTGAGGAGACAAGGTTAAACAGATAAGAACCGTGAATACAACACATTTAGAAAAATGGAAGTGACATTAAGAGCTTTCCTATGCATAACAAAGAGAGATGCCAGCAGTGCTCTCCCTATATATTTTATTCATTTTTCAATGACCAATTGAGTTCAGTGTCAAATATGAGTTTCTAGGATTAACTGCCTCAACCTAGTCAATTTAATCTTGCTGCCCAACTAGAATATATATGGCAGGAAGAGGGTAACTGATGTTGGAGCTGACTTGATGTAACCAATCTAGATATATAGCAGAAGAAACATTGTGGAAACAGCATGAAGTTCACGCCATCATTAAAGAGTAGGCTCATAATGTAAACAAAATTAAGAATGTCTAAATATCATTGTTGCTTGCGGTTGCACTCGTAGGTCAGTTGGTGAAGCGCATGTTCCCATCTAAAAGAGAGGTTTGAACTACATATATATCATTTCTATTTTCTGGCCCAGAAAAAGAAGGTATATAAGATCCAACTTTTGATTTTGTAAATGATCCCGAACCTGTACCCTTTGCGCTCCTTTAGTCCGTTTGTTTTCATTCCAGTTATTTATTACCATACTTTTTGCTGGAAGCATGGGCAGTTCCATTGCTCCAAACCAGCTTAGTTTGATTTCCACTCCCATCCAATGTAAAAGATAGAGTCTGCAGGAACACAAGCAAGATTTAACAACACAAACTCGCACAAATGCATTTTTATGTGCATATTATATGCAATATTGTAAAAAAAAGCTAGCTTATACGAACCGGTCTTCCTCTCTTAGCAATGCGTGTCCATGTTGGAGGAAGGGAAGGTGAGGATTTTTTGTCCTCAGATGAGCTTGACGGTTGCTGATTCAGTTTCCGCTTCTTTTCTTCTGGTATTTTTTGAGGACTAAATGGAGTGCTACCCCCTTGGTATTTGAAAAAATCAAGAATGGAAGGATTTCTTCTCTTATGAACTTTAGATGTCTTTCCGAATAACCCCAAATCTGAGAGAGATGTATCAGGTGGAAGGGACTGCTGCCGTAATCTGCTCTTTTCTCTTATTCTGTTGAGAAATTCTATTGTCCATGGTGACCCAGGCTGCGGATGGGCAGAAAGAATGGCCTTTGACAGCAGAGTTCCTCCAGGACTTGATGCTTCTTTTTCGAACAGTGACCCTCTGCAACTTTTAGATCCCTGAGCTAAAGCCTCCTCTAAGAGGTTTTCTTGGTAATTAAGGGGCAACTTATCACTGTTATAACCTGTATCTCGCCGATCATTGGTTACTTGGAAACTTTGTCTAGGATATTTTAAAGGCGTGAATACATCTGAACCAGACTCACGAGCAGTTGGGAAACTCAGGTGACTGCTATGATCAAATGATAATCTTCTCACTGTTTTAGACTTTCTGGCGGAATCCTTTTCCATCTCAGGCACAAAAGATGAGAAATTCAGAGATCTAGCAATGTAAGAGAGGTCTTCCCCTTTCAAGGGACTATCAGTGATGTAAATCACTTTACCTGTAAAGTCTTCACACCAATTATCAGAGTTATCAATATTTGTCATACCCCTATCTACTTCCAGACTATGTTTATGGCACAGAGGTAAATTAGGAACTTTTGTTTCACTTAAAATCTGGGGACTCTCCATTTCAGTAAAACCAAACTCCTGCTTTGGACCAAACAAATTATTCAGGGGCAAACCAGGCTTCTTGTACCCCTGCAATGTGTCATGATCTTTAGACATCCAAGACTCATTTTCCTTTGAGAGTCCAGCAGGTATCAGGAAATCATCATTGCATTGATTCATTGGGTCAAAATGCATTAAGTCATCCATACTTATGTCAATTTTCTTAGGGCTACAGTTGTATTTTTGTCTTTTGCTTTGAGAATCAACATTAACAAGGCACTTATCAGAGTCAAGACAAGAAGATGCTGAAGAAGAGTCTGTCATTATAGATTTTGCATCCTCTCGCTCACCATACTTGCACAAAGCAACAAACAGAGCAATGCTCTCATCAGGCACAGAGTAGTTTTGTATCGCGCATGCCCTGAGGTCATGTGACCACTCAAGAAACTCAATGAGCATTCCAACTGAAGAAAGTATTGCATGAGCTGTCAAAGGATTGATCGAAGGAAACCTTGTAAGGAATGATTCAGCAAGAGTTTCTGACTCAGGCATCCTTGGATATGGGCTCCTAGTCAACTTAGCAGCATATTTTATGCAGTTCAATATAATTTCATCCGTTAACTCAGATGAATCGGAGCAAAATAGCTGAAAATCAATTCCCAGACTTGCTGCTGCTGCGTAAAGTCCAGCTGAGGATTCCATTATAGTAGAAAGGAAGCCAATTTCTCCTTCAAAGACCTGGAAGTAAAAACCCAAAGAAACTGATGATTCAATTTTCTGAAAATGAAAGTTTAAATGTTTTTAGAAATCATATTTCCAATTTCCATCCTTCATAAAAACCATCCACTTTAGAGGTGAAGGTCAACTTGTAGCAAATGATGTAAGCAAGATATAGAAATTACCATGAAACAGCCACTGAAACTGAAACTCAGCAACATTAAAACGTTTGCTGCAATATTCTCGATGCACAAAGGCAAACTTGACGGCACTTCGTCTATACCAGTTGCTTTCTTTCCAATGTTTCTGCAATTGTACCACACTAGGGAAATTGCTGAACTAATAATTACATCCACAGGCAGATCAGAATCACGCTCCAGAATCTGAGCTCCTTCTTTCTCCATTGCAAGAATTTTTTGATATGTTCTTCGTCTGGATATTATCATTTCCTTATCAAAATTTTGAGTATTCACAACAATGACTGTATCCACCACTCTCTGCTCAGTGTGCTTGGTTTCTTCTACCGGTTGAGAACAAGAAACACTAGGAGGAATATATTGGGCTTTTCTTTTAGCAGCAGGTACCTCAGAGATCTTAGTACACATGCCCTCTATAGGGACAAAGTTCAGAAGTTCCTCCAACTTCTGGTGACTCATATCATCATCCAGGACCAGGGTTGAATCAGAATCTCCTTCCTAGGGCATGGATAGAATCAGTATAGTTATCTATTGGCTATTGCTTTCCAATATATATGTTTACAATCCAGCAAGTGAAAATTAATTATATAAGCAAAGAATTTACAACTATAAGAGATGCATATATGCAGAAGAGGGAAAAACTACTCTTAAACCAACTTGCAGAAAAGCAGTAAAGGTTGAAGATTGATTGATGCATAGACAGTAAATTTGTATGTTTGATTGTTTATGTCCTGAAAGAATATCAACTTAAACAGCTAGAAAACTTATTTAACTGAAGTAAATTCTGAAATGAAATGAGACAAACATGAAACTAAATTAGGTTTGCCCTGAAAGGAATTTCCCCAATGTCATAGCCAATCTTTCAACATGGCATCTAAATCTGTTCTATGTGGTATTGTACCTCCTATTCAACTTAATTGTATGCAGCAACTAGTACATGGAAAAAAATCCCCCAATCTCGACACAAAGAGCAATCAGATTTGATGCACACATCCCTGCAAATCTGCAACAGGCCTGCAATAATGTTTTCCAGTATATTTATTCACTTATGTTTTAATTGATAAGATGTAAATTTAGGATCTAAGCTAACCAAATAACTGCATTTATCATTTGATCTAATGCCTAATAAATTCCAGTTTAAACAAGATGATAAAATACTGTCTTGACTTATCAAATTTATACCCAAATTTTCTGCAACATGATTTCTTCCCCTTTTTGGGTGCTGGGGGGGTTTAAGTATTTTTTGGGGATGGCAGTGCAAGTCAAATGAAATCAAAATTTTAGAAAACTGGCGACTCAAGTAAATTTCAAACAAACACATTCATAATTTACTAATGTACAGATGAATTTTCTGTGTGCTCGAGATTGAAGGAGAAAAACTTACCACAGCCATTTTGGCATCCTGAGGCATATCAACACCTTCACAGAGTGCTCTAGATGCACCAAATTCTCGTAGTTCCACCTTTAAGAAGTGCAGATGAGGCAAGCCAACCAACTTTGGGGAAATAGAAGATACTCTAGATGAGCCACATGGACCTCCATATTCCAGAATAAGATTAAACTTGTGGAATGGAAAAGATGCAGAGACATGCCTTGAAGTGAAATAAAAAACACCATAGTTTAGTAAGACCCAGAAGTGAGAATATTGCTACATTGACTGGCAAACATGAACAACAAATGTCCTATGTAGCTAGAATCTGGGTACCTAACATGTTCATCAGTATCCATTAGGCATCCTTGTTATGATGTCAACCTCTATAATAAGCATAACCATCTGTGCATGTTTATAGATACAATTATTAGAATATATGTATGCAAAGTCATACAGCCCTGTGATGATCCCCTATTAGTCACCTGTTTAAAGGGCAAATGTATATTATGTAAGAAATACAGCTCTAGCAATGGCTAGCGCAAAGCCAAATCTGTGGATGACTATTACCACTGAATTAAGAGACAAGAGTTATTGCTATAGATCCAAATACAAAAAATGGAAATTATTTTGAGGGGAAATTATGCTGCTCTTGGCCAAATCCATATGTGCATGGATTTTAAACTAATTAAAATACTTATCTCATGTTTCTTGTAACAACAATGTCCTATTGCCCAATCCTTGTGACTTTAATGCAGAATTAGTAATCATATTGTTTAAAGATATAAAATGAATAAATTGCATTAAACAGATGGAATAGTACCATCCAACAAGACAATCATGATATGGTATATCTTTATGGGCTTGGAACTTACTCGTGAGATACCAACAAACAATCAGAAGTCAGCTGGATATCCATTTTAACGTTCACGTGCTCACAAGGGCCGTGGGTATCTGGTGGATTAGCGTTTGGATAGAAAGTCAGTAGCTCGTTACATGATAATCCCATTGATATCAACAACTTCTTCAAGCAGCACCAGAAAACTCGATCAGCCAAAATCAATGCCTTCAAACTACCATGAGAGGTGTTTGGCTGTAGAATTTCCTGGATAACAGAGAGTGAAGGATGTGATCTGGTTATTTCTCTGTCAACCATTTCATATGCATTGTGAATCACAGAGTGGAGGAAATCTAGTCTCGATTTCAAGCAGCCCAGGCTTCGACATAACTTATCAATGTATAGATGAGTTGTACGGATGCCATAGAAACACAAGTACCAAGCCATTTGTTTAATTGCAGATAGGGTAACAAATGCCATAATATCTTCATCTCCAGGAGAAGTAGCTTTTCGTGTAATTTTCTTCTTAACACACTCCATTAGCTTTTGCTTAGGAATACTGAGCAATATAAAATTATCTTCAGGGAAAAATGTGTTTAGCTCCGTCTCATTCTGTAAAATGGCCAGATAGCTCTTTTCAAAGTAGTCAATGAGAGCCACAATGCAGTCAGACAATTTTATGTTGTAGAATATGATATCCCAATGCTGTGGTTGTGCACCATTAGATGCACATAGTGCAACTGAGTCATTGTTTGAAGCCTTGGGCAATGTAGCATTAAAACCAAATTCCTTAATTGCAGATTCAGCATTTTCTTCTGCACCAGCTTTCTCAGGATTTAGAAAGAAGTCAAGATCACTGAATTGTGGCATAAATTTGGACGGCATTGAGGCCCTCTTGGCATCTTTTCCCGCGAGTTCTTCTCCACTTCCTGGCTCAGAATACCAACTATCTAGAAAATTAACTGATAGATCTACTATATTATCACCATTAAGCAAAGAAATAACATCAGAACCCCTGTTCAGTACTTCCTCATATTGTTCTGTGATTGATTTATTCAAGCCATTATCAGAGAAAATGAAATCAGACACCAACTTCTGATCCTCAGAGGATTCCAAGCCAAAATCAATGCTATACAAATCCATCTTCTCCACCATATTCTGAAAGGCCAGCTGAATCCCATTTTTGCATTTGTCTTCCTCCAAAATATGCCAGTCCAAGTATATCCCATCGGATGCAAACAATGGCAGTGGCTTTAACTCAGATAGTAATTCCTCAGCAAATGCACAAAGTGAGCTTGACCTTGCATGATCAGAGAGAACTGGTACAGGCAGAGATTTGAACATGTCATCTATGTGTGATAATTCAGGACTAACAATCAATTCATTGAAATTCTTTAAGCTCATATCCTCCCTGAACAGCCAATCATATATTTCTGGTTCATGAATAGTTTGTTTGTTCAAAAAGACTTCAAAAGGTTTAGATGAATTGCTTTCAAGCATCTGAAATTCCTCAAAAATAATTGAGTTCGTGTACCAAAAGCAACCACCATCAGACATCCCTTCATCAAATCTAAAGTTCCTTTCCATCTGTTGAATTTCTACTAAGCTTACAAGGTCCATATCTGTGAAGAAGTCCAGTAATGCTTGCTCTGGTTCAGGAAATTGCTTTGATAAACAACCATCAGAAAGTAGCTTCAAAAAATCATTCTCAATAGAACCCAAAAGCTCCTTGCTGTTAGTTGGCTGATTCTCTTCTGAAGTGGGAAGTTGGGATTCCATATATTTAAAAACTGATAGAAAGACATCCTCCACAGACTGACTAGTTAAAGTTTTCAGGATAAACTCATCAACCTCCAAAGTGGGAAATGTGCAATGTAGTGAATGGGCTTGGTTTCCAAGAAAATTTTCATCCTCCAAAATATAAGCATTTTGCTCCATATTGTAGTCTAAAGCAACATATTCGACTGAATCAACTGATTCTTGAATCTTGTCGGGGTACTGCACTATAAGTCCTATCTTGAGCATATCCTGCAAGAAACACCCAAATTCCATGAGACACCAAAACATTTTGAAAAATTTTTAGGGAAAAAAATTCATAAAAACCAAGATAAAGCACTGGCTAAAACTGCTTGTCACCATCAAACTCTGCTGATAAATATTTTGTTATCAATCATGTTAATTATCCAAAGGCAAGAGAACCACAGTTTATACTTAAACAAATAAACCAAAGATGATGAAGCAACTACCAATAGCTAAATAGCTAAATAACTAAAGTTGTATGCCTATTTTTTATATTTATTACTATCCAAAGAGAGGAAAAAAAACAAGTGCAATATTCTGCATCAACAAGGAAAGAACACTGAAACAAGAGTAGCCTAGGAAGATTAACTTTAATACAGTACAAATGGTTTAAAATAAGTTAGACATGTACAGGATCATGTTCAATATCTGGAACTTCAGAGAATGCCTCAATTTCTTTCTCAGAAAAGCAAGTTTTGTCCTGCAACCAAATACACACAAATATATATAAGAACAATAGTTTTCAAACAGGCATACAACCAGCAAATTCACACATATTTAGCAGGCATTCACTATACCAGGCATGAATCCAGCTCTGGTATCTCAAATCCAATTACTTCAAACGTTGGTGAATCTTTATTATCAACTGCGGTCTCATTATCATTCTGTCATAAAAAATGAAACATGCCTTAGAGGAAAGAACCTAAGGAAACTGGGGCAAAGTTAAAGTAAGGTTAAAAAATAAGATTAGCATCACTGGAGAAAGTTATAATCATGCTTTTCTGGAAATCCAACCTCTAGAAATTCAGATATAAAACTTCTCTGACCCTGCAGTTCCTTCACTTCATAACCAACCATGGATCCTTTCTGCAGGCAAATGAAATAAAATAAAATAAAATAGATAAGGAAATCCTCGTAGGCATAAACCGTAAAGTCCCAGCAATTATCAAAAACACTTACAGTTCAGTTGTATAACAAACTAAGTCAATACAAGTCAGATTCAAAATCTATTACGTTGGTTTACTGGAAGGTTTTCTCCCCTTCACCATTTTTTTTCCTTCTCTATCTTTTGACTAATCAAACATTTCCACTGAAAGTTGGAGTACTTCACATACAGTTTGAATTCCTTTCTAGAGGCTCTCCATTCATGTAAGATGAAAATCTCATGTACCTGACAATGCAGTACTCGCGACTCGCCTCCTCCAAGACATGTTGTTGCCAAGAAAAGAAGAAAAAAAATCAAGGAAGAAGATTCCAGTTACTTTTTTTCTACCACAATAAAGCATTTCTCAGTTGACTACCGCTCCAGGCTCCAGCACTACTTCATTTCATAGCAATCACTGTTTTCTCCCCATTATATTTCCACTTTTTCATGAAAGAACAAAAGTACTAGATAATTGGTATTTTCAACTTGGAAAAGCAAAAAAACCTGACACTTTGGTAATCGAAAACTTCCTTTAGCTTTTCAGAAACCATACCTAGAAAAGTTTGCCTAAACACATCAACTCTTTCTTTCTTGCTTT
The DNA here is from genome assembly GCA_020521535.1 of Rubroshorea leprosula. NCBI lineage: Eukaryota > Viridiplantae > Streptophyta > Magnoliopsida > Malvales > Dipterocarpaceae > Rubroshorea > Rubroshorea leprosula. The sequence continues at coordinate 82,346 of BPVZ01000090.1, forward strand.
CATAATCCACATAGCTGAAGGCCTTTGCAGCACATTTGTGCGAACTAAAGTTTGCTTTCATGATCGTATAATTGAATGTAGCTAATTCTGAGCGAATTAATTTTTTAAGATCCAAAAGAAATAAGTAAAAAGAGTAAACCATGATTCTTTGCTAATATTTCCGAGTAAGAGATCTTGGAAAATTCAGCATCATTTTACCATAAAATGATAATTAATAAACACAACACATAGAATGATAATTCGGTACCATAGCTTTTCCATAAAACTACTAATATTCCAAAGGGTGCACCGTACTTCTTTCCTAATTAAAATGATAATTAATTTATACTTAAACTTAATGTGCGACCTAATCGCACCATACTCACTCAGAAAGCAAAAAAAGAGGCAGAACACGTAGCAGATTATGTTGTTCATGAGCAACCAACTGAAAATAGAACACAATGCCCAAAAGCAAAAAACAAATACCAGATCACAGTTCGCCTACAGCGTGATCAGCCAAAAAGAAAGCAAAACAATTACAAAACAAGATCAAGACGCTAAATCTTACCTCATAGAATCCATGACCAACACTTCCAGAGCTAAACTTCACGTGATCATCGAAGCAACCGTTTCCACTCGGAGACCGATTGACCTCGAACTCGCTAAAATCGACATCGATGAAGTGAGGAATCACTTCCGAGATGAATTTTGAAAGAGCAGAGTTGATCGGCAATGGCTCGATCTCAAGAGAGACGTCGAGGAGAGAGTCGAAGCGAAGGAAAGCTTCGTTGAGATCGTGGACGCGATAAGGGAGAAGGTGAGGGACTGGGAGATTGAGGAAGCTTGAGGTTTCGACCGGAGAAGAAGAGAAGTAATCGACGTTGAGAAACCGAGTTCTCATTGCAGGAGATGTTTGTGAGTTCTCGCTTCAGGCGAGAGAAGTAAGAATGGCAACGGGCTGATTTTGGGAAACGAAATTGAAATTGGCGCTTTAAATTTGGTTTTTGTGGCTTTTGGCTGCAGCAGGTCTATTGAGATTTGAGACTGTAGCCTTGCGCGCCTTTTCCTTTATTGGATACAGTACATATTAGTCTAGGGGAGGGGAAATGGGAGAAGGGGGCTAGATCCCGGTAGAGTGGGTGAAAAATCTAGACAATGATCATATCATATGAGTCATATATTGAGATTTTATCTATATATTGGTTATGTTTAATAATGTTAAGGCAGATAATATTAATTTTAAATTTTTTTTATTTAATTCAATGTTAAAAATAATTAATATTTATTATTTAATCAATTAAAATTAACTTATAACTTGATATTTTCATATATTGTAAGTAAATGTTTAAAAAATTATAAATTAAAAATGATTAATTAAAATAAATAAAATTAATGTAATCTTAATAAAAAGATATGTGATCATAATTATATCTTTAAAAAAATACTTATACTTGTAATATTATGATAAAATTGAACAGCATCTCTTAGGAAACAATTCAATAATTAAGAAATTAAAATTTTAACATGCCATTCAATTCCATTATTATTATTTTTTCTAACGAATAGATTACATAAGAGATAATTTTTATTTTATTAAAAATTTTTAATTCATTTTAGAGCTTAAACGTAAGATTTTTGATGTTGTTGGGTTATGCCCCTCAAAAAGGGGGAAAACATATGCAATGGACGACAGACTCAAGACCCACAACTCAGGTAACTGAAATGGGCCTAGAAGGAGAACAAGTACAAGAATCATAAAACAGAAGCCCCATTTTCTTTCCTTTTGCCATTAAAGCTCAAAAATCAGGTGCATTTACGACTAGGATCCAGCTGGTACATTTTGGCCGCAATCTCAATATGGACTCGTGTTCCCAACTTCCCCTTAGTACGGTACCACGTATAACTAGGGAGTAGGGACAGAGATCAAGTCCGATTTCGTGTGTTCCCTTCCGCACCAGACAATCCCCGAGTGCGACCCGTTTCCTTTAAAAGCACTCACAGTAGAGACGCCAACAGTAGTTATCCTTCCAGCGGTTGCGCTTACGCCTTTGATAACATGATTATCCGCGACAGAAAAATAACGATTTAAAATGCCACGCGTGCAAGTCTGCAAGCGGACAGGTAATACGTGGCAAGAGAAGGAGTTGTGTCATTTTCATATATCACACGTGTCCCAGTGCTACAGTCCCATCCCATGCGTAGGTGGCAGAAGTCTTTCCTCTATAAAATTTCAAAAGCTTCCTCGTCGGTTTCTGCATTCAACAGTTTCTTTCCTCTGTAAATCAGCGCCGTTTCTAAAATTTTCTACATGGATTACGCACATTCTCACGGTCACGACACCAACATTGTTGAGCATCAACAAGGTAAGTCCAAGGGTTTTGAGGTTTATGTTCTGACTTCTGAGTTTTTTT
>BPVZ01000090.1:128335-142343 GCA_020521535.1 Rubroshorea leprosula
TACGCCTCACAAAAACCTGCCCCACATCCTACCCAACAACCCAAGAACGTCTCGAGCTTCCATCACCAGAGATCTGTCCGGAATACTTCCGTTGGATCCACGAGGATCTTAGGCCATGGGCCTACACAGGAATTACTAGAGACATGGTGGACAGGGCCCAAAAAACTGCAAATTTCAAATTGATTATAGTGAATGGAAGGGCGTACATGGAGAGATACCACAGGGCATTTCAACCAAGAGATGTTTTCACGCTGTGGGGGATCTTACAGTTGTTAAGGAAATATCCCGGAAAGGTGCCTGACTTGGAACTCATGTTTGATTGTGTGGACTGGCCTGTCATCAAGTCAAGTGATTATGCTGGCCCCAATGCTTCGGTACCACCTCCTTTGTTTCGATATTGTGCGGATGATGAGACACTGGATATTGTTTTCCCAGACTGGTCTTTTTGGGAATGGTAAGGCCTTTTATTTAAGCTATGTATACACTACTTATAACACCTGTGACATCGATCATGCATTTTCTAATGGCACATGTAGCCTATCTGTGTAGGCCAGAGATTAATATAAAACCATAGGAATCATTGTTAAATGATTTAGCTGAAGGCAATAATAGGACTGGATGGATGGAAAGAGAAACCTATGCTTATTGGAAAGGAAATCCTGCTGTTGCCAAAACAAGACAGGACCTACTCAGATGTAATCTCCGAGACAAACAAGATTGGGGTGCACGTGTTTATGCCCAAGTAACAATAATCCCGAAGCATTTCAATAATTCAATTTGTTAATATTAGTAACTGCTTCTAATTCTTGGAAATAACATTACGTTAGGGATTGAATTAGGGAATCAAAGCAAGGATACAAGCAATCTGACTTGGCAAGCCAATGCACCCACAGGTTAAATATAATTGACCTTGTCATTCCTATTTGCTTTTGTTAATGTCTGTTATCATTGATCTGTCTTTAGATTTTGGAATGCAAAATTGATGCAGGTTCAAGATCTACATTGAAGGCTCTGCATGGTCTGTTAGTGAAAAATACATTCTTGCTTGTGATTCAGTGACCTTACTCATAAAACTACGGTACTACGATTTTTTCACTAGAGGTTTGATGGCAATGCACCATTATTGGTCTACTAATGATGTAGATAAGTGCAGATCGATCAAGTATGCAGTTGATTGGGGCAACAACAATACCCAAAAGGTAATCAATATTTGCAAGTTCAACACTGAATTTAATTTGCATAAAGCTATCCTGTGTTACATGAGCTTTTCGTTTTATCTCAACAAATTGATTTGTTAAACACTTCAAATTCTCTATTTATTATATGGATCTAAGAAAAGAAAATATAAAGCAGCACGTGTCAGAACATGGACATATTCAGCAAAATAAGCGTATATATCTTATCATGTATCTTACTAAAATTTGCTTGAACAGGCACATGCCATTGGGAAGGCAGCCAGCGAATTTATTCACCGAGAGTTGAAGATGGACTCTGTATATGGCTACATGTTCCATCTCTTGAATGAGTATGCCAAGCTCTTGAGATTCAAGCCTGAGGTGCCTAAGAATGCAGTTGAACTTTGCTCGGAGAGCATGGCTTGTCCGGCCAAGGGATTAGAGAAGAAATTTATGATGGAATCCTTAGTGAAGAGTCCTTCAGACACAAGCCCATGTAGGATGCCACCTCCTTATGATCCTGCATCACTTCATACAATGCTCAGGACATAGGAAGATTTAGTAAAACGAGTAAATGCATGGGAGAAAAACTTTTGGGAAAATCAACAATAAGAAAACAAATAGGGCTAAAGAGAGTATTGAATGCTTTAGTAGTTTGATATTATGCAAATGAATGTTAAACAAGCATGCTTATTTTTCCATTTATTTATATAGAACGAGGATATTTCAACCTCAAACACTGAAAGTAAATACTCTCCATAAACATGGAGACAAACCTAGAGTGCACAAACCAAAATTTCAAAAAAAAAAAAAAAAACACTTCTCACAGTACCACAAGCATACTAATTTGAAACATGATTTACTAATAGATATTGCAACAGCAATATACTTTATATGTGATCATCTGGGTTGCCATTGAACATCTTCTTGAATTGTGCCACTTTCAATGTTATAACCACAAGGATCCAGTCTTTGACATCAACCACCCATTGGAAATAAGCATATCTCCAGCTTTTCATAAAAATCAAAGTTCTCAAATCTCCCAGAATCCAGTTGCAAAGCCCAACATCAAGAAGATGTAAAACCACATTTTTTAAAATGTATTTTCATTGCTGTCCTTAGAGTTGGTGGTTGTTAGAGGCAGCGAATCATCAGAGCATTTCTTTAGGAGTTGAGCTCTATAGAGTTGAGCACTACTAGCATAATGGTCGAATCTTCAAGCATTTGGAGCTGATTGCCTATTGGAATTGGCCCTGACAAGTTATTGTATGACAAGTTAAGGTGGCTTGACTTGGTTAAATTCAACATGTTGTTTGGGATCATTCCCAATAAGTTAGATTGTGGATTGTAGAAAAGCTAACACGGAGAGGAAATTCAGAATCTAGTCAAAATTAAATATCTGATGAGTTGAAACAAAAACACCAAGCTATCATTTTTGTTTCTTTCTTTTTCCTTTCCCTGTCCATTCCAATTCCTCTCCCCTTTGGTGCTCTCCCCTTTCTCCTATTCTCTCTACTTCTCTTACCATGCTTGAATCACATTTTCCCCAGACAATCAGATCTAAAAGAGTTGGCAAAGTCATTGGGTTATGTAGATTAAGGCAAGTAGGTGGATGGTGGGTGATGGGAAAAAGCTCGAAGGGAGATGCTGTGTTGAGATTATGCCAAAAAGGATGTTAAAGAGGTGACATCTTTTCATCATTGTCTCTGTAATTTTCTTTATTTTTTTATTTTCGGTTATTATTTCCCAAAATCAAATTGACAATGGTGGTGTTGGACTAGGAGAATTTCGCACTCATCCAAGTTTTGTTGATGTGAAGACCTTTGACGAAGGAGTTCCACTCCATTTTCATTAACATCACCTCCCTAAACCCAGGTTCTCTTTATTTTGAAGTTTTTTACTTTCCTTTTTTTTTTTAATTATTTATTGGGGTCTCCTAGTTTTTTCTTCTAAATTTGATTTTTTTTTAATTCGGTATTTTTTGTTGATAAAGTTATTTGATATTTATATGATGCTTTTTGTTGAAACTCAATATCAAAGATGAAGTAGTTATTATCAATTTACAACTAAAGTAATGGTGTCATTGATGTTGGAGTTGTTTCCACTTCAACTTAGGTAACCAAACTAGGGGATTAGAGGTGCAAACATGAGCGCAATAGGGAAGGAGGAGGGTAGGATTTTAGTATTTTAATAATAGTAATCACTAAAAAATGGTGAAAATCCATATAATGCCACAAAATATTGGCTTGATCTTGATTAGACCTCTGTGTGGCTCACCTAAGGTTGAACTGGGAAAGTTGCACATGAATTGCTTAATTTATTTACCCATACTCTTTAACATGGTTGGGGAAGTTTTAACATTTTTATAATAGCAAATAAGCTATACAAAAGTATGTTTGGATGAACAAGATGAATTTTAATTGAAAAGCGCCTTAGGAAGTTAATGTTAGATGTTAATTGTATGAGAGAATCAAGTTTTTATGGTTAATTATTATGATTTTTGTAGTTATTGAATTGCTTAATCTATTTACCCATACTCTTTAATTTGGTTAATATATTCAATGTAGTTGATCATCCGAACTATTTAAGGCACTCATTGCTACAGAGTACGGTGGTGGGGACGTCAAACTAGTTGGGAATTTTGAGTTGGGTGTATCAAACAAAGTCCTTAAATTTCTAAAGATGAACCTTATTGGAAAGGTATTTGTTTGAGATGAGATGTTGCAAAACAACAATCTTTAGTCATAATTCCATTGATCGTTATGGTGAGAATAATTCTCCCTCTCTCTCCCTAGCCCTTTGTGGTCCATTAATGATTTCCTTCAAACTCATGAGATTTATTCAGTTTGTTACAACTACCGGCTTGAAGGGTGACAATCCTTTATATGGTTCTACTCTAATTGATTATGTAAGACCTTTTATCATCCTAATATTTTTTTAATTCTTGCATTCAAGAGACGTCCTAGTAAATTTTGTTGTGTGTCACACAATCTTCATTATGGTATATTTTCTTCATTTTTTAGGCCCATTTTGAGTAGTGGGTTAATTTTGCATCAATAGAGATTGATCCTAACATTTCAAAATGGTTTTAACCCAGTAAGGGATGTGGTTCTTTCCTTGCTTTTGTGAATTGTTTTTACTACTCTTGAAATTCTTTTATAAGCAATTTTCACATTCATCTTTTTGGTTGAAACATGCAGAACTTTTTTCAAATTCCAAATTTCCTTTTTTTTTTTTTTGGCTGCATAGGAAATGTTGGATATGGGATTTCAACTCAAGTGGTTGGGATTTGTTAATTGGTATTTTTTTTTAATTTCTAATTTTGATTTTGTTATCATAGACCATAATGCTTGATGCATAATTGTTGTATGTGGCTGAAATTATTTAATAAGTGGAGCCTTATTTGGATATTTAGAATGTTTTGTAACAGAAACTAGGAAAGAAGACAATATAAAGGAAACTTAGATTTTGGCCACTGTCTATGAAGAAGTATTGAGCATTTCTCTTTCATGAAACTTATAATGGCTATTGATTCCAACTTATGAATTTATTAAGTTAGTTAATTCAAAAACTATCCTTGCTTTCTAATTTGACTAGGAGAGTATTAATTTGGCAAACTTCGGAAGTTATCATCAATATGGTTGAGTCTAAAGACATTACTAAACCAAACAATGATTGATGAAGAAAAGGGATATTACTGGTGTTTACATTTTATAATTGAAAAGCGTATGATTTTCAGAATGAAAGAATAATATATATTTGTTTTCTTTATTTAAAATAGGAAGTTGATATCTTGATGAGTTGAAACTATATAATTATATGTTTTTTCTTCAAATTATGTACCCTGCTTATATGCCAAATGGATAAAAATTAGATTGATTTGAAACCTATTAAAGTTTAACTTAATTTACAATTCAGGAATCTAAAATTTATAACATACTAACATAACTCCATCTCAATTAGTTTTGAATTGTTTTCTTTTCTTGGGACATTGAATTTTCAAACTCATGTACTTTATTGTTTAATCTCGCTTCAAAATCAAAATCCATTATAGAGGTCTTGCATTAATTTCTTTTCTTTTATGTTAATGATGACAAGGAATGATAGATTAGTAAAATTGAATTTGGCGTAGGCAAAACATTTGGAGTTGTTTTGCTTCAAGATTATGAGCTTAATTTGTTCGATATTAAGCTTGAAATGATAAATAATGGAACTTATTTATGTTAACAAGTTGATTTTGGAACTATGCACAATTTTTGCTTTCATAGTTAGGAACAACTCCTTTTAATTGGAAGATAGGAACAGCCAAATGCAATAAAACATTGAGATAGAAAGTTAGTATGATATAATGGATTGACGTAGGTATTTTTCTTCATCTTATTTCAAATTTTCTCTTTCTTAGCTATTAATGGTTATTAGAGCTTTAAGAAGAGGAGATGATTGTAAATTCATATTTGTAAGGAATCAACATGTCTTAGCTTTTCTTTTTCTTTCCTTTTTTTTTTTTAACGAGAACTTGTAGTAATTTTAAGTAGGCTTAATTCTATAATCTTACCTTTTGAAGTCAAATATAAAATGCTTGGACCCTGCTTCAAACATACATAGTATTTTAGAGGGGGGAGAGCATAAATCAACTTTTGGAATGGTCTTCAATTGATGATTGGAAAGATGGTGTTTGGAAAAGAGGCAAAGCTTTTGAGGTATGCAGATTTTCTTTTTGTGATTCTATGATTTTTTCACATTTTAGTTTAGGTTTTGACTCTTCTTCTTCCTCTTCACCAACATTGACTTAACCAATTGGTTGGATGTTGTGAGTTCAATTCATTTTCTTTAAATTTCTTCAATGAATTGTATTTATCTTTTTGGTCCCTTTTCTTCTTCTTCTTCTTCTTCTTGCCCTTTAATACAAAAGGGATATTAAAGGGGATTTAAGACTTTTGAAACTTAAAATCTCAAACTCTTTTATAAGTAGTACATATGGGAATGGAAATAAAAATATGAAATGAGAGTTGTTTACTTTGGAATATTGTCTAAGTAGTAGGATTTACCATACAATTTGGCTACATATATATTATGTTATCATATACATGATAGAGGCCCACAATCTTATCTCACAGGTTTCCTATAGCTTTAATTGCATAATTTTTTTAATATAATTCTTTTTGTCGGTTGAAAACATGTTAGTCATTCCATAGCTATTGTGGTGGCATCTACACCTTCATGAGTGTGTAGGAAGGAGAAGACTCAAGGTTTGGCCACTAAAACACCACCCTTATATTTTATTTTAATATTACAAGATATACTAACATCATCTTCCAAATAAAAAATATCAGAATTATCTATATATTTTTCTTATTTAGATATACTCTTTTTTAGTAGCTTTATCTAAAGATGATTTGTTGAGAGAAAGGCAATGCTAACTATTGAGTCCGCAACTGGAGCTATTAATCCCTATCCTTCTGTAGATATTCTTTTTATTTTTGAAGTTTATCCAGGTTCTTTTGCATTGTGTGCTTCAGCTTTTAGACCTCTTATATATTGAAGGATTTGATTTTCCTTTCTCACATTCACTTTTCCAGGATTTCCTTTTCCCACATTTTCCATCCTTCCGGTAATAAAGATAGGGAATACGTAATGAAGACGAAGCCGAGAGGACAGGATACCGATACTCCATAAGGAAAACAACGATGGTTAAGCAAAATGCACTGTTGATGATTTTATGTGGCTTCGGCATGCATCATGTTTCTTGGACGGCCCCATGTGGGTGCCCACTGTCCGCCCCTGCTCCCACAGAAAATAATTTCATTTTCTGAAATATTTCGAATTTAGGGAATTTATTAATTTCATGGAATCGTAAAATTCAAGAAAAGCATATTGTAAAGTGTTTGTTTCATGGAATCAATAAAATATGAAAAATGAAAGATACGAGTAGAATTTTTTTCTATCATTTTTCAAACTAAACATGCTCTAAAAAGGTAGTGACAGTGATAATTTGGTTAAATAAAGTGTTTGCTTCTAATTTTTAAAATTACTATAAAAACTTAGATAAATAGGAACATATTATAGGACTAACGTCCACAAATTCCCTTCTAAATGTAGTTTGGTTTGAGAAAAATAAAGTTTCCTTACCTCTTTCCCTCAAATTAAACGGGCCATAAAAAAAAAAAAAATTATCTCATATATTAACCACCAAACAACATGATTATATCCTTATGACTCAAACTTAAAATTTGTTTCTTTTACTAGAATGGCATTACCACCAAGACATCATAGTTATTTTCATACTAAATTTAAACATGGTAATGGTAGTGTAATCAAAATTACCTCCATAAGCATTTTTATAATTTATTCGTTTTCTTTTCAATTAGGCTAGCTTAATTCTTTTTTGTTGTGAGTCTCATAATCTCTTGTACAAGCTTAGCATTCTGTTAATTAGTAATTTTTAGTAAAATAATCTAGTCACTAAAAGATAGTGTAATATACTACGGGAAGTAACACGCTAGAGTGATAGGAATGAACTCTGCAATTTAAAAGGAAAATTACCATAATAAAAAATTGTTTTATAATCCAAATTCTAAACACTAATTATTGTTTTTACAGAGCAGTGCCTTGTAAACGTAGGGTTGTTATGGAAAAATTCAGTTAAGAATTCTAGCTAACTAACTAATCTTAATTTAATCATCGCATAACAGACTCTAACCAACTCTTGACGTTAGTAGTTTAGCACCCATTGTTAACCACCACTAATAGCTCAGCTCCACAAATGGGACTGTATTACATGGAGGTGATGGAAAAATTCAGAGCGTGGAGGATGAAGAAGAAACGAAGAATTTGGGGTTCAGATTATAATGAGATATTTATACAAGGACAATAAGGAAAAAATGGTGAATTTTAAGAGGAAAGGAGACGGGCGAATTGGTTGGGTTAAGGTGGCCATGTGTTTTGGGCCTTGAGTGCTGGTGGGCTTGATGAATTTTTTTATTTCGGTCTAATCCATGTGCCTTCATCCCTTCGCTCAATTCAATCCTCTTTCTTCAATTGAGCACCCTTTTGGGCATTTCCTTCTTGATTTCTCTAACAAATGTTTTTCTTGACTCTGAATGAGTCCTGAAACACCAAAAATAAAGTAAAAAAAAATAAGAATAAAAAAATATATTTTAATCAATTTCAGCATTTTGTATTTTTCCTGTTTTTTGATTTTCTTTCTTGTGATTTTGAGCAACTTTTAATATTTAATTTAATTTTTTAAAAAAATAAAAATAAATACCAAGTCAAAAATATAAATATACAAATCAAAATGAAAAAAACTTCACACAACACAACAAGCATGCTAGTTTGAAACATAATCTAATCAAATATCTAAATCTAAATATAAATCTAAACAGTTAAGGAGAGGAAGATCTCGACCCACAAATTGAACAGTAACTCTAACTCCCCTCCCTCTCATAGGTTTTTCCCCCCTTATTTTTCCCTTGGTTCTCTCATTCTCCCTCTCCTTATACTTTGGCCTTTTCATCTTTTACAAAAATATTTATTTAGTTTCCTTTTCAATCCTCAAACCTTTCTCTTCTCTTTACTTTTAATAGGGGGTGAAATTGGTATGTAAAATTTAAAACTGTTAATCCAAAGTGATTTTTCTCTTTTGTCCTCATGTTTTATTGTAGAATTTAGTCTCTTGAGGTTGGTTTTTTGGTCTTTTTGGGGTCAAACTATTGTTGTTTTGTTCGATCAAATTTGATTGTTTCCCTTCTCACACCTACCTTGGAACTAGATCGTGGATTGCAAAGAAGCTAACACATGCGAAGAAATTTAGAATCTAATCAAAATTGAATCTTTGATGAGTCGAAATGAAAACAATTAAGCCAACATTTTTGTTTCTTTCTTTTTCCTTTCCCTATCCATTCCAATTCCTCTCCCATCTAGCGTTCTCCCTTTTCTCCTATTCTCTCTGCTTCTCTTCTTGTGCTTGAATCACGTTTTCCCTAGGCAATTAGATCTAAAAGAGATGGCAAAGTCATTGGGTTACAAAGATTTAGGCAAGTAAGTGGATAGTGAGTGATGGGAAAAAGCTTGGAATAGGATGCTATGCTGAGATTATGCCACCTCCACCACCAATACTATTACCACTAACAAAACTATTGTTGTCACTGCCTCAACTGAACCTTCATCCACTAAGCACTAGATCATCTCATTCAATCCAACCTAATTCCCACTAAAACTTACACCAAACAACTATCTCACATGGCGAGAACAGATTAACTCTTTAATGACTACCTATAGGCTGCTTGTTTTACTTGAAGGCACAAAACCATGTCCTCTAATCTTTGCAACCGTAGAAGAAATTCCTAATTCTCCCTTTGACCTTTGGGTAAGGCAAGATTAAACCTTGTGCCATACAGGCTTATTGTCACCTCAAATTTGTTTGCCCTAAGAATTGTCATTGCTCCAACTTCAAATCAAGTTTGGATCTCATTAGAAAAACTGTATGCAAATAGATCCAAAACACAATATGTCATATGGTGAGATCGCCTTCATAATCTCCATAGTGAAGGAAAATGGCGACTGAATATTTAAACCATGTTAAGTCTATCACCAATGAGCTTAAGATCATGCATCGACCAGTATCTGATGAAGAACTTTATGTTCATGAAATGAACGGTCTCGAACTAGAATTTTGAGAATTTTGTGTTGCCATGTGTGCCCGTAAAACATCTCTATCATTTGAGAATTTTCAAGGTAAACTCTTGCCACGTGAGGAATCATTGTGTTTTGAGGAAAAGAGGCTTGAAACAATACCAATTGTTGCTTATGCTGCTGTCCAGATTTCATATTATTCACAAGCTGGTTCAAATTTTCAAACTAAAAGTTTTGTTCCTATCTAGCCTATTTTTGTTGGTTTTAGCCCATCTTTTTAGCAACAGGTCCCTTATTCATGGAACAGGTATAACAAAAATTACAAGCAACCTAGGAATCAACGGAACAAGAGAAGAAACAATAATTGGAGGCCTAACAGTAATCAGAACTTTTATGCTTCCCAACTTTGCAGCTAATTAGGCCACTTTGCAAATAATAATCCTTATTATTATGTGCAAGCATAGACACCAATGGCAAATTTTGCATCTTCTAGTGGAACCTCTTGCAATAATTGGCTGATTGATTCTAGGGCTAAGACTTACATTACAAACAACTTGGCAACTCTTGCTTTGCATTTCGAATATGATAGACTCGATGAACTTCAAATTGATGATGGTTCAGGCCTAGGGATCACACATAGGTAATACAACCATATCATATTCATCTTTTTTCCTCAATAATGTACCATATGTGCCACAAGTTTCACATAATCTTATCTCTGTGTCTTAACTTTGCAAGAACACTAATTCCTTTGTTGAATTTCATCCTAACTACTTTTAGGTGAAGGATCATCAGACGAGGGCGATTCTGCTTCGAGAGCTAAACAAACATGACATTTACCAAATTTCCAACAAGGGAAACTTTAATTCTCCATTGGTGGCATTAGTATTGGCATTCATGTCTTGGGCATCCTTCTTCTAGAATTTTACAAAACATTATCTGTACTTTTCATTTACTAGTTCTCCATTAAAATGCATCCGAGTCTTATGAATTATATTTGTGCTCTAAAAGGCACAAACAACCTTTCGATCCATCAACTATTTAGAGTCATACTCCTCTTAATGTGATTTTCTTAGACGTTTAGGGTCCTACCCCAATTTCTACAATTTTATGCGTTATGTATGGATCTATCCATTAAAAAGAAAATCTAATCTTTCCATGATACTTCCTAAGTTCAAGACTCTTGTGGAAAAACAATTTAGTACTAATATCAAATTATTTTATTCCAATGGGGGTGGTGAGTATGATAGTCTTTGTCACTATGTTGTTGATCATGGTATTTCTCATTTTGCAACTCCACCTTACACACCTAAACTTAATGGCAATAGTGAACAATGCAATCGACAAATTATTGAAACTACACTCACACTCATGCACCAAGCTAATCTACCAACCCATCTTTGGTTTTATGCAGTCACTACCACTATCTATCTTATCAATCAACCACCTTCTTCAACCATATCCTTTAAATTAAAATATTGTTCCACATTAAACCTAATTATTTCAAATTGAGAGTTTTTAGTTGTGCATGTTATCCTTGGCTAAGGCCTTATAATAATAACAAACTCCAATCATGGTCATGTCACTGTTTATTCTTAAGTTATTCAATAGAAAATGTTGGTTATAAATGTTTTGATCTTGAATCCAAAAAATTTTTCACTCACATCATGTTGTGTTTAACAATAATTTCTTTCCTTCTAAGATAAATTCTGTGTCGATGTCCAATCAAATTAATATAGAAACTTGGTTAATGCTAAGACCAATGTTAACTAATATTGAGATACATTCATCATCTAATTCACCATCATGATCTGAGGAGTATGTCTCATCCCCTGTCGCTATCTCACCTCAAGGAATCCACATCTTTCATTCTCCTTCATTGGCCCAAATTCCTCCATCAACTCACACCCATCCACACCACAACCCACCCACAACTCAAGCCAATCCCATAGCCCAACACTGTCCAGCCCATCTTCACCTCCATCCAAATCTACAAATCCAAATCTTTCCTTTACATGTGTTCTCCATCTTCATCATCATCTAATAGCTCACAGCCTTAAATGCTATCAAAATTCTAGCATCCATCACCTTGTGGAGTCCACTTGAGCAAGTTTCTCCTATCCGTACTCATCCAATGGTAACAAGATCTCAAAACTTAATCTTTAAATCCAAACAATTATTCTTGGTCACCACATCCTTGTCTCTCAGGCTCTAAAAGATCCAAACTGAAGGTAGGCTATGTTTGATGAATTCTCTACACTTATCTGTTAAGGCACTTGGGATTTGGTACCTTTGTCTTCTGATCAGAATGTTATTAGATCTAAATAGGTCTTTCGATTGAAGCGTAAGGCTGATGGGAGTATAGAGTGTTACAAGGCACATTTTGTAGCAAAAGGTTTCCATTAACAATCTAGTAGTGATTATTCAGAAATCTTTAGCCTAGTGATTATACCGATAACCATCAAAACAATGCTCTCTATTGTTATAAGTGAGAATTGGCTCCTTTAGCAATTAGATATTAATAATGTCTTTCTCAATGATACTCTTGATGAGAAAATATTTATGCAACAAACTACCAGTTTTGTTGATGAGAATTTTCTAGATCAAGTTTGTCAATTGTGCAAATCATCGTATAGGCTGAAATAGGTCCCTCGTGCCTAGTATCAAGAATTGAAGAATTTTTTAGTTACTCAAGGACTTTGCTATTCTAAGTCCAATCCCTCTTTATTTGTTATGAGGAAATCTAAGGTTGTTGTTTATTTCCTTTTCTATGTTGCTGATATCTTAATCACCAAAAATTCTACTCAAGTTGTCAATCAATTAGTATCTTCATTCAAGACACAGTTTCCTTTGAAAGATCTTGGTCTTTTACCATTTTTTCTTGGGTGCGGAAGCTATCACTACTTCTGTTGGTTTGTTCCTTAGCCAACATAGGTACATTAGAGAAATTTTATAGAAAGCATAAATGTCTAAAGCTAAGGTTGTGAATACTCCCTAGGTGTTGTTTTGCTCCTTGTAGCATGTGACTAGTAATACTTTAACAGATCCTACACTTTATCTCCAAATTGTTAGTGCGGTATAATATTTGTCTCGTACTCACCCGAATGAATCCTTCACAGTCAACAGGCTTTCCTAGTTCCTTTATTGTCTTACAAAGTTTCGTTGGCAAGCTGTTGAGTGAGTGTTATGATATGACAAATGTACACAATATCATGGTTTACTTCTATGACCTCAACACAATTTGTCCTTGCATGCATTTTTTGATTCCAACTAGGCTGGTGATTAAGATACTTGTATATCCACCGCTGGTTACATTCTCTTTCTAGGCACTAATGTTATATCTTGGATGGACAGTAAACAACGAGCTGTTGCTTGTAGTTCCATGGAAGTAGAATATTGTGCTTTTTCAATTATATCCTCTGAATTGGTTTGGGATCTAAATCTTATAACTGAGCTTGGTATTTCCTATCCTACTTCACCTTCACTGTTTTGTGATAATCTTGGTGCCACTTATTTGAGTAGTAATCTAGTCATGCATTCATGAATGAAACATATTGCTATTGATCTTCATTTTGTTCATGATTAAGTTGAACAATAGATCCTTTATGTGGCACATATTTCTTCCAAGGATCAATTAGCTAATGGTTTCACTAACCCCTTACCTAGTAAATAATTTTTACTATTGTGGTCCAACATTGGCATCATTAATGGCTCATCCATCTTGTTATTAAACTAAAGATTGTTATGGTGAGAATAATTCTCCCTCCCTACCCCCTCACCCTTTGTAGTCCTTTGATGATTTCCTTCAAACTCATGAGATTTATTCGATTTGTTACAATTACTAGCTTAAAGGTTGACAATTGTTTGTATGGTTCAAATCTAATTGATTATGTAAGACCTTTTATCATCCTAATACCTTTTTTATTCTTGCATTTAAGAGATGCTTGAATAAATTTT
The DNA here is from genome assembly GCA_020521535.1 of Rubroshorea leprosula. NCBI lineage: Eukaryota > Viridiplantae > Streptophyta > Magnoliopsida > Malvales > Dipterocarpaceae > Rubroshorea > Rubroshorea leprosula. The sequence goes on from BPVZ01000090.1 coordinate 142,102, forward strand.
GTTGTGTGTTACACAATCTTTACTATGATATATTTTCTTCATTTTTCAAGCCCATTTTGTGCAGTGGATTAATTTTGCATCAATGGGGATTGAACCTAACATTTCAAAATGGTTTTGTCCTAGTAAAGGATGCGGTGTTTTCCTTCCTCCTGTGAGTTGTTTTTACAGCTTGTGAAATTCTTTTATAAGTGATTTTCACATTCTTCTTTTTGGGCAAAATTGGTAAAACTTTTTTCAAATTC
>BPVZ01000090.1:171332-181432 GCA_020521535.1 Rubroshorea leprosula
AAAAAATTGATAGTCCAAATTTAAAATTACTATTTTATCCTCTTAATCACTGCATATTGTGCGGATGATAGAGGCTACATATTGTTTTCTCAGACTGGTCTTTTGGGGATGGTGGAGCCTTTCAAGTACATATTAGAGTCTTTCAGTCAAGTCAAAAAAAAATTATGCCGAATAATATTAAAAATTATGTTATTTAAATAAAATATTATAAAAATAAAATAATTATATTTTTGTTTTAAAAATTATATTATTTTAGTTTTTTTAACAAAAATTTATTAAAATAATATAATTTAAAGTTATTTTTGCATCTAAATTTTTATAGATATGCCTGATAAATATTTTTTATATATTTATAGAGAGACACTACTTATATAACTTATGCCTCATTGGTAATGCACATGTAACATATTTATGTAGGCCAGAGAAAAATAAAAAACCGTGGGAGTTTTTGTTACATGATATCTAACTGAAGGCAACAATAGGACCAGATGGATGGAAAGAGAACCTTATGCTTATTGAAAAGGAATTCCTGCTGTTGCCAAACTAGACTAAACCTCTTAGATGTAATGTCTCATAAAAGCAAGACTGGGTGCTCGTGTTTATGCTCAGGTAACAAAAATCTCCAAGCATTTCACTTTTGTTAATATTAGTAACTGCTTCTAATTCTTAGAAATAATACTTTCAAGATTCGATTGAGGAATCAAAGCAAAGTTACAAGCAATCTGACCTGGCAAGCCAATGTACCCATAGATTAAACATTCATATTTTCGTTTCATTTCTACTTAAGTTTGTTAATTAATTATCACTGATTAATATTTAGATTTTGGAATGTAAAATTGATGCAGGTTCCAAGATCTACCCCGAAGGCTTTGCATGGTCTGTCAATGAAAAATAAATTCTTGTTTGTAATTCTATGACCTTACTTGTAAAACCCTATTACTATAATTTTTTTACTAGGGGTTTGATGCCGATGTGCCACTAACGCTTCTTAACGATGACGATAAGTGCAATTGTGCAAATCAATCAAGTCAAACAAGCGTGTTGTTGACTGGGGCAACACCAACATGCAACACTAAATCAATATTCATAAATTCAAGACTGAATTTAATCAGTATTAACATTTCCTTTACTACATTGACTTGTCATTTTATCTTGACAAATTAAATTTTCGAATTTTCTTATTCTTTCTTTTTTACTCAGAGTTTAGGATAATAAAATATAAAATTCTTGTATCAAAAACATATATTATTTTATTATATAATAACATGTTATGATTATAAATTTACAATAACACAAAATATATTAGAACTATATAAAAAATAAAACGGAAGAAACAGCTGTCATTCCAAATCACGGAAAATTTCGATTGTTTGTTTGGACGTGCTTTTACTAATCACTAAGGCGTAAATGAACTTAGGATGTAATAGTAGGAAATTAGATTCCCGATATAAATATTGGAGGAGAGGAATAAGGAGAAGAAAGATAGTTCCTTTCATACCCGGCTTTGTCCTGACTCGCAAGACAAAAGGGGTCCGTTCAAATTTACTAGTACAAAAATGGGAGGATTTGATTTTCCTTTCTCACATTCACTTTTCCAGGACTTCCTTTCCCCACATTTTCGATCCTTCCGGCAATAAAGATGGTGGAATACGTAATGAAGACGAAGTGGAGAGAATAGGATACCGATACTCCCCAAGGAAAACAAAGATGGTTGAGTAAAATGCACTGTTGATGATTTTATGTAGATTCGGCATGCATCATGTTTCTTGGACGGGCCCATGTGGGTCCCACTGTTCGCCCCTACTCTCACAGGAAATAATTTCATTTTCTGAAATATTCCAAATTTAGGGAATTTATTAATTTCATGGAATCGTAAAATTCAAGAAAAGCATATGTTGTAAAGTGTTTGTTTCATGGAATCAATAAAATATGAAAAATGGTAAATACGAGTAGAAATTTTCTACCATTTTTCAAACTAAACGAGCTCTAAAAAGTAGTGATAGTGGTAATTTGGTTAAATAAAGTGTTTGTTTTTTAATATTTAAAATTACTAATAACAACTTAGATAAAAAAGAACATATTATAAGACTAACATCTATAAATTCCCTTCTAAGTCCTGTTTGATTCGAGAAAAATAGAGTTTCTCTACCTCCTTCCCTCAAAACGGGTCATAAAATAAATAAATAAATAAAAAAACAAAACAAAAAACAAAAAAACTATCTCATATATTAACCACCAAACAACATGACTGTGTACTTATGACTCAAAATTTGTTTCTTTTGCTAGAATGGCATTACCACGAAGACATCATAGTTATTTTCATATTAAATTTAAACATGGTAATGGTAGTGTAACCAAAATTACCTCTATAAGCATTTTTATAATTTATTCAATTTCTTTTCAGTTAGGCTAGCTTAAATCTTTTTTTTTTTTTTTTTTTTTCGAGTCTCATAATTTCTTGCACATGCTTAGCATTCTGTTAATACACCCTCGGTTCAACTAAGTAAAATAATCTAGTCATTAAAAGATAGTGTAATGTACTAATGGGAGTAACACGTTGGAGTGATAGGAATGAACTCTACAATTTAAAAGGGAAAATTACCATAATAAAAAGTTATTTTGTAATCCAAATTCTAAGCAATAATTATTGTTTTTACAAAGTGGCGCCTTATAAATGCAAGGCTGTTATGGAACAATTCAGCTAAAAATTCTAGCTAACTAACTAATCTTAATTTAATCCTTGTGTAACAGACTCTGACCAACTCTAGACGTTAGCCCATTGTTAACCACCACTACTAAAATTCTTACTTTTAGCAACAAAGTATCAGCAACATGGGATCCTTGTCGGTGATATAGGTTTTCATCGACAACACCGACAAGAACTATGTTGTTGAAAGGTATATAGTACACTCTCTTATCAAAAACTGAGCTCCACTTTCAGCAACAAGGGGTATGTTGTTGAAAGTGAATTTTAGCAACATACCCTATGTTGCTGAAATTTTCCAATCACCACACACTACACATTTCCCACCCAAAAGTGAGCTCCACTTTTAGTAACATGATTTTTGTTGCTGAAAGTGAATTTTAGCAACAAGGGATATATTGTTGAAAATTTTTCAAGCACCTAGAGTATTAGCAACATATACCATGTTGCTATTATTCCTATCTTTTTACCAACCTAAAATTAGCAACAAGGAATATGTTGCTGATTTTACCACTTTGACCAGTAGTTAGCCAAAACCATTATATATACACATTTCTAGAGTTGACTCTTCATATCTAGGGTCAACTTTAAGGCAGATAGAGTCGACTCTAAAAGATAGAGATTCGACTACAAAATTCCAGAGAGTTGAGAAGTTCTGGACACAGGCTAGAGTCGACTCTCCATATCAAGAGTCGACTCTTAATGAGAAAGAATCTACTCTCATTTTTAACAGTCGACTCTTAAGCAAAAAATATTTTATATTTATATGTGAAATACTTCTATAAATTGAAAAGGATGACCACATTATTTTTTTAGATAAATTAGAGATTTAAATCATTTAAATAAAGATTAAATAATGTAGTTATATAATTAATGTGTTAAATGTTAAGTAATATTTAATAAAGCCACAAAAATCAATTAATAATTTAAATAATAAAGATAAAAATAACCTTTTTTTAAGTATATGAATCACACAATGGGTGGGAAGGGTAATTTGAAATTTTAGCAATGAGATACACGTCGACGATGAGTTATGTCATTTCAAATTAAACAGAGTTTTAGCAACATGGAATATGTTGCTGATTGGGGGGATACCTTTTAGCAACATGGTATATGATGCTGAAGGCCTTATATATACCACCACCCCAACTGAGCTCACCATTGCTTTCATTTCTTCTCCATTCTCTCCTGCATGCTCTTTGCATGCCTCCTCCATTTCTTAGCCTCTTTTTTTTTTTGCCATTTTTGCACAAATCATCCATTTTTCAATCATTTTTTATCCATTAAAGATGTATCAAGTATCATTTATTTATTATCTTTTATAATAAAATTCTCAAACACATATCAATAATTAAATTAATTTTCATTAACTTCTTCATTCTCTTGAGGCATATATTGTGATTTTATTGTATTCAATATTTTTATAAACATTAAGTGATTAAATATGTTTCAATTTATTTAAGAGTTAATAAAATTAAAAAGAACTATATGTATAATGATTATTAATTTTGGTATTTTAATTCTTTTGTAGGTAAAAGACATTACCAACCAAAATTCAAGTTTGGTAAGCTCCCTAAACCAATATTAATTGCCTTCATATGTTTATTTTAAATATATTTAATTAGATAAAACTTTAGATATGGAAGGTTAAAATAAATGTTAACTATTTAATTATAAATTTTTTGCATAATTTATTATCTCTTAAGTGAGATATAATGAATATAATTATAAAAAGTGAATTTTATAACTAAATAATACATTATTGTTAAATTCTATAATGATAGGTTGAAATTTTTTTAAATATTAATATAACTGAAAAATATGTATTCATAACATTGGTAAAGAAAATTTATGAATTTTTATAGTTTTTTCAAAGTAAAACCCTTTCAGTAACATACCACTTGTTGGTAAAACAGTTGAAAATTAGGATTTTTGAGCATCACTGACATGGAACATCTTGCTAATTGGTAAGAGGCGGGCATGCTCGTACTATGTACAAGATAATCAGCAACAAGTTCCTTGTTGCTAAAAGTAGGAGGCTCACTATTCAAAAAATAATCAGCAACAAGTCCTTTGTTGCTTAAAGTGGGGTGGCTTTCATTAGATTATTAGCAACAAGGAACTTGTTGCTGAAGGTGGGGTGACTTACTATTCATCAGACTATTAGCAACAAGGCCCTTGTTGCTGAAAATGGGGTGCTACAGTGTGCAAGAAGGTATCTGCAAGAAGGGATACGTTGCTAAAAAGGGTGCCACATTCCGATAGCCAGCTCTAGTGAGTATTTTTAGCAACATGAGCCATGCTGGTGAAGCCTACTTTCAACAACAAGGAGTATGTTTCTGAAAAGGGTGCAAAATTCTAGTGACTGACTTTGGTGACCTTTTTAGCAACATGAGGCACGTCGGTGAAACTCCACCTTCAGCAACAAGGGGTATGTTGCTGAAAAGGGTGCCAAGAATTAGCAACAAGCTTCATGTTGCTGATGTATTACCGAGTAGGGCTTTACCAACAAAGACATTAGCAACATGACTCTTGTTGTTGAAGTACTTTCAGCAACATGGGAAGCACTTTCACTGACATACTCCCATGTTGCTAAAAAATGGATTTTTAGTAATGCACCATTAATAGCTTAGCTCTACAAATGGGACTGTATCACATGGAGATGATGGAAAAATTCAGAGCATGAAGTATGAAGCAGAAATGAAGAATTTGGGGTTTAGATTATAATGAGATATTTATACAAGGCCGAAAAGGAAAAAATGATGAGTTTTAAGAAGAAAGGAGATGGGCGAATTGGTTGGGTTAATTAAGCTGGCCATGTGTTTTGGGCCTTGAGTGCAGGTGGGCTAGATGAATTTTTTGATTTCGGTCTGATCCATATGCACTTCATTCCTTTGCTCAATTCAATCCTTTTTCTTCAATATAATTGAGCCCCCTTTTGGTCATTTTCTTCTTGATTTCTCCATAATTTTTTCTCTTAACTGTGAATGAGTCATGAAACACCAAAAATAAAGTAAAATAAAATAAGAATCATCAAAAATATTTTAATCAATTTCAACATTTTGTATTTTTCCTATTTTTGGATTATCTTTCTTGTGATTTTGAGCAACTTTTAATTTTTAATTTAATTTTTTTAAAAAAAATTTAAAAATAAATACTAAGTCAAAAATATAAATACACAAATCAAAATTAAAAAAACTTCACACAACACAACAGGCATGCTAATTTGAAGCATAATCTAATCTAAATATCTAAATCTAAATCTAAATCTAAATAGTTAATGGGAGGAAGATCCCTCTCACAAAATGAATAGTAACTCCAACTTTCCTCCCTCTCACAGGTTCTTCTTACCTATTTTTCCCTTCTTTCTCTCGTTCTTCCCACTCCTTATACTTTGGCCTTTTGGTCTTTTTACAAAAATATTTATTTAGTTACCTTTTTAATCCTTGAACTTGGCCCTTCGCTTTACTTTCAGTAGGGGGTTAAATTGGTATTTAAAGTTTAAGTTTGTTAACCCAAAGTGATTTTCCTCTTTTGTCCTCATGTTTTATTACAGAATCCAATCTCTTGAGTTTGGTTTTTTGGTCTTTTTAGGGTCAAAATATTCCTGCTTTGTTCCATCATATTCGATTGTTTCCCTTTTCATCCTTGCCTTGGAATTAGCTTATGGAATGCAAAAAAGCTAACACGTGAGAAGAAATTTAGAATTCGATCAAAATTGAATCTTTGATGAGTTGAAACAAAAACACTTAAGCTAGCATTTTTGTTTCTTTCTTTTTCCTTTCCCTATCCATTCCAATTCCTCTCTTCTCTAACGCTCTCCCTTTTCCCCTATTCTCTCTACTTCTCTTACCATGCTTGAATCACGTTTTCCCCAAACAATTAGATCTAAAAGAGATGGCAAAGTTATTAGATCATGAAGATTAAGGTGAGTAAGTGGATAGTGAGTGATGAGAAAAGCTCAAAGGGAGATGTTATGTTGAAATGAATGTTAAAAAGAGAAAAGCTCAAAGGGAGATGTTATGTTGAAATGAATGTTAAAAAGAGAAAAGCTCAAAGGGAGATGTTATGTTGAAATGAATGTTAAAGAGGTGACAATTCTTTTCATCATTGTCTCTGCAATTTCCTCTATTTTTATGATTTTCCATTATTATTTCCCAAAATAAAACTGATAATGGCTGTGTTGGACTGGAAGCACCATGCGCTGATCCAAGTGTTGTTGATCTGTGGACCTTTGGTGGAGGAGTTCCATTCCATTTTCACTTAGATATACCATCATCATCTTCCAAAAGAATAATTTCACAATTATCTATATATTTTTCTCACTTAGATATACTCTTTTTTAGTGGCTTTATTCGAAGATGGTTTGTTGGTAGAAAGGCAATGCTAAATACTAAGGCTACAATTGGAGGTATTAATCCCTATACTTTTGTGGATATTGTTTTTATTCTTGTAGTTTATCTTGGTTCTTCTACATTTTGTGCTTCAACTTTTAGGCCTCTTGCATATTGAGAGTGCTGATATAAAATTAAAATCAACGAATGATTAATTGTGTTTCATTTTTTATTGCAGGAATCAACTGGCTATTCAAGGTTAAACTAACATAACGGGCTTCACTATTTAGCCTTGACAGTGTTATATGAGTTTGTGGTTGATATGCTTTATGCAATGTGAAAATGTGTTTTAGGAAATATTGAAGACATGGGAATTTGATATGAGAGCTACATTATATTGAATACTTAATCAAGCAATTTGATTGTGTGTGATTTAAAGTTCCAAACTTTGATCATGAATATGTGAGGACTTTATTTTGGCTATCATTGTATACTCAGCTGAGCCATTCCTTCTACCTCATTCTTTCATCTCTTGCTTTCTTTTTCTTTTCTTATTTTTTTACTTTCTTTTTTTTAACAAAATCGGAAAGATAGAAATCCATGTAATCTGAAAGCCTTGCCTAAAATTCTTTATTTTTGTCTGAATCTATGAATTTTTATTTTTGTGAAACCTTTAGAACTACAACCTATGATATATTATTGAAAACCTTACAAACTCAAATACTTATGTGTTCAATTAAAATTGGCCTCTTCAATGTTGGGCCATTCAAAGTTGGATTCAAAACCATACCCTGCAACATGAGGTTGTCCAACTAGTTTAATAATAAATGTGGCAACAACAACATACTCCATATATAACTCACTGATCCTTTGTGTGGCCATTGAACATTTTCTTGAATTGTGCCAATGTTATGACCACAAGTATCTAGTGTTTGACATCATCCACCCATTGAAAATATGCATATCTCCAACTTTTCACAAAATCAAAGTTCCCACGATTCCCCAGAATCTAGTTGCAAAGCCTGACATCACAATAATGTAAAACCACATTCTTTTAAGTGCACCCTCATCGTTGTCCTTGAAGTTGGCAGTTGTCGGAGGCAGAGCATCATTTGAGCATTTCTTCTGGATTGAAACTCCACAGAGTCAAGGATTGGCAGCGTAAATGGTTGGATCTTCAAGTGTTTGGTGCTGATAAGCTGTTGGAATTGGCCTTGACAAGTTATTGTAGAATAAGTTGAGGTGACTTAACTTGGTTAAATCTGATATGCTCTTTGGGATCATTCCTGAGAGGTTATTCTTGGAAAAATCAAGAGATTCTGAATTCTCCATTTGTCCAAGTTTCTTAGGGATCTTTCTTGAGAGATGATTCCAAGATAGATTCAAATTGTGTAAATCCTTAAGGAAAATTAGCTCCTCTGGTATGGATCCTATTAGATTATTACTTGAAAGATCTATACTACTCTCGAGTCCTAGGGTTTTCTTTGTATACTCAAGGTATCTCCCTTTCACAACCTCCAACAAATGCGCATAATACCAATATGTTGCATTCATGTTGTCGATCAATGGTGTTGCATTCATCATACTTGGAAACTTTCCAAAACAAGGAGGAATCCTTCCTGTCAGATTGTTATCTGCAAGATCCAAAATTTGCAATTGAGAGAAAGAGCATAGTTCCAAAGGAATATAACTAAAAACCAAATTTTTTCACAATCGAAGAACCTTTAAAGAGTGGCTACCAATGTCACCCCCTACAATGCTTGTTAAATTTCCAACAATTTTATTTTCACCCAAATCCAAAACCACCAAAGAAGCGAAGTTTTTCAAGGCCACAAGTAGTTCCTTATGGAGACTATTGTTATTCAAGTGCAGTACAAATAAAGAAGAAAGCTACCCCATTGTGCTTGGAAATAAACCTGAGAGATTGTTAGAAGGTAGATCAATATAATTGAATGATTGATCATTTATCTAACAATTAGGAATACTTCCAGATAACATATTGTTTAAGAGATCAAGTTCCGCCAAATATTTTAAATTGCATAGTGACATTGGGATTGAACCGTACATGAGGTTATTTACAAGATATAATCCTTGCAACATTGGCAACATATGACTGATGTTTTTTGGAAGGGGACCTGAGATGCTAGCATTAGAGAGATCAGTGACGATGTTGGTCTTTTGCAATTCAAGTCATTTAGGAAATCTTGTTCCAAATTGATTGCTAGAAAGATCTATGATCTCTAACTTTGAAAGTTGCCCGATACTATTTGGAATACTACCACTTCATTGATTGTTAGAAAAATCTATCATCTCTAACTTAGAAACTTGCCCGATCCTATTTGGAATGTTGCCACTCAATTGATTACTAGAAGGATCTATCATCTCTAACTTAGAAAGTTGTCTGATGCTGTTCGTAATACTACCACTCAATTGATTGCCATAAAGATCTATGCCATTTAACTTAGAAAGTTGTCCAATGCTATATGGAATTCTGCCACTCCATTGATTGTGAGAAAAAGATATACTCTCTAACTCAAAAAGTTGCCCGATGCTATTTGGAATATTGCTAGTCAATTGATTACCAGAAAGATATATGCGCTCTAACTTAGAAAGTTGTCCAATGCTATCTGGAATACTACTATTCAATTGATTGTTAGAAAGATCTATACTCTCTAACTTAGAAAGTTGCTCAATGCAATATGGAATATTGCCATTCAATTAATTGTCAGAAAGATCTATGATCTTTAACTTAGAAAGTTGCCTGATGCTATTTGGAATACTGCCACTCAACTGATTATAATTTAGATAAAGAAACATCAAGGAAGTCATGTTTCGGAGAAATATAGGTATTGGACCCTGGAAAAAGTTTTGTGAAAGATCTAAGTATTGAATATTGCCAAGCCATGTAAAATTAAGGGGATGGTTGCAAGATGGCAACTAAAAATTTTTGAGACTACAACTTGACAGACTTAACCATGATAGTGAAGGAAGCATACCAAGTACTTGAAACAAGTTTGATGTTGCAAGGCTTAGATTTACTCCATTCATATCAAGAAATGTCA
>BPVZ01000090.1:193512-204197 GCA_020521535.1 Rubroshorea leprosula
TATCGTAGGACCAATGTGCATAAATTTCTTTTTATACCCATTTTAGTTTGCGAAAAATAGAATTTTTTCACCCGCTTTCATCCCCTTCCTCTTGAAACAAGCAGATGAAAAAAGAAAAAATCTCATATACCACCCACCAAACAACATTATACATGCTTATAATTCAAACTTGAAACTTGTTTTTCTTTGTTACTAGAATGGCAGTACACTAATACATCTTAGTTATTTTCACACCAAATTTAAACATGGAAATGGTAGCTTAATCAAAATTATCCTTATAAGAAATTTTAAATTTATTCATTTTCTTTTCAGTTAGGCTAACTTATTATAACGTTAAAGTATTTTAATTCCTTTTTGTTGCAAGTTTCATAATCTCTTGCACATGCTTAGCATTCTGTTAACTAGAAATTGTCTGTAAAATACTATAGTCACTAAAAGATAGTATAATATTGGAAAATGACTTTAAGATAATATTTTTGTACAATTTTATATATTATTTAATAATTGACTTTTTTTCCTAAGTTAAAATATGTAATATTATATATATTTATTTAATAATATGTAAAAATTATATAAAATTTTTTTTTATATAATACTGTCCTATAACATACTACTGAGAGTAATATGTTGGAGTGATGGGAATGTACTCTGCCATTTAAAGGGGAAGATTAACAATAGCACAAAAATGTTTTGCAACCCATATTCTAGATACTAACCATTGTATTAAGAGGCAACTTCTCGATAGTAGGAAAGGGCTCTTCATCTAATACTTTATACTTTGCCGTGTAGTATAATATCATACTCTTAATATAACCTTTCTTATTTATTTATATTAACCTTTTAAATGCTGAGCACCTGTTGCCCTTGCAGGCTCTTTTTGGTGTCCCAAACAAGACGCAGCTTTAAACTGCGACAGCAATAGACAAAATCCCCAAAAAGCCTCAAAAGAAAATAGAAATCCCACTCAACTGCACTGCACTACGCCTTACAAAAACCTGCCCCACATCCTACCCAACAACCCAAGTACATCTCGAGCTTCCATCACCAGAGATCTGTCCGGAATACTTCCGTTGGATCCACGATGATCTTAGGCCATGGGCCTACACAGGAATTACTAGAGCCATGGTGGACAGGGCCCAAAAAACTGCAAATTTCAAATTGATTATAGTGAATGGAAGGGCGTACATGGAGAGATACAACAGGGCATTTCAAACAAGGGATGTTTTCACGCTGTGGGGGATCTTACAGTTGTTAAGGAAGTATCCCGGAAAGGTGCCTGACTTGGAACTCATGTTTGATTGTGTAGACTGGCCTGTCATCAAGTCAAGTGATTATGCTGGCCCCAATGCATCGGCACCACCTCCTTTGTTTCGATATTGTGCGGATGATGAGACACTGGATATTGTTTTTCCTGACTGGTCTTTTTGGGGATGGTAAGGCCTTTTATTTAAGCTATATATACACTACTTATAGCACCTGTGACATCGATCATGCATTTTCTAATGGCACATGTAGCCTATTTATGTAGGCCAGAGATTAATACAAAACCATGGGAGTCATTGTTAAATGACTTAGCTGAAGGCAATAATAGGACTGGATGGATGGAAAGAGAACCCTATGCTTATTGGAAAGGAAATCCTGCTGTTACCAAAACAAGACAGGACCTACTCAGATGTAATGTCTCAGACAAACAAGATTGGGGCGCACGTGTTTATGCCCAGTAACAATAATCCCGAAGCATTTCAATAATTCAATTTGTTAATATTAGTAATTGCTTCTAATTCTTGGAAATAACATTACGTTTAGGATTGGATTAGGGAATCAAAGCAAGGGTACAAGCAATCAGACATGGCAAGCCTATGTACCCAAAGGTTAAACATAATTGACCTTGTCATTTCTATTTGCATTTGTTAATGTTTGTTATCATTGGTCTGTCTTTAGATTTTGGAATGCAAAATTGATGCAGGTTCAAGATCCACATTGAAGGCTCTGCATGGTCTGTTAGTGAAAAATACATTCTTGCCTGTGATTCAGTGACCTTACTCATAAAACCCCGGTACTACGATTTTTTCACTAGAGGTTTGATGCCAGCGCACCATTATTGGCCTGTCAAGGATGTTGATAAGTGCAGATCGATCAAGCATGCAGTTGATTGGGGCAACAACAATACCCAAGACATAATCAATATTTGCAAGTTCAATACTGAATTTAATTTGCATAAACCTATCCTGTGTTACATGAACTTTTCGTTTTATCTCAACAATTTAATTTGTTAAACACTTCAAATTCTCTATTTATTTTATGGATCTAAGAAAAGAAAGTATAAAACAGCACATGTGTCAGAACATGGACATATTCAGCAAAATAAGCGTATATATCTTATCATGTATCTTACTAAAATTTGCTTGATCAGGCCCATGCCATTGGGAAGGCAGCCAGCGAATTTATTCACCGAGAGTTGAAGATGGACTATGTATATGACTACATGTTCCATCTCTTGAATGAGTATGCCAAGCTCTTGAGATTCTAGCCTGAGGTGCCTAAGAATGCAGTTGAACTTTGCTCGGAGAGCATGGCTTGTCCGGCCAAGGGATTAGTGAAGAAATTTATGATGGAATCCTTAGTGAAGAGTCCTTCAGACACAAACCCATCTAGGATGCCACCTCCTTATGATCCTGCATCTCTTCATACAATGCTCAGGACAAGGGAAGATTTAGTAAAACGAGTAAATGCATGGGAGAAAAAATTTTGGGAAAATCAACAACAAGAAAACAAATAGGGCTAAAGAGAGGATTGAACGCTTTAGTAGTTTGATGTTATGCAAATGAGTATTAAACAAGCATGCTTATTTTTCCTTTTATTCATATAGAACAAGGGTTTTTCAACCTCAAACATTGAAAGTCAACACTCTCCATAAACATGGAGACAAACCTAGAGTGCACAAACCAAAATTTCAAAAGACAAAAAAAAAAAAAAACACTTCACACAGTACCACAAGCATGCTAATTTGAAACATAATTTACTAACAGATGTTGCAATAGCAACCTACTCTCTATATATAACTCATTGATCATCTAGGCTGCCGCTAAACATCTTGAATTATGCCACTTTCAATATTATAACCATAAGGTTCCAGTCCTCAACATCATCTACCCATTGGAAACAAGCATATCTCTAGCTTTTCATAAAATCAAAGTTCCCAAAACTCCCCAAAATCCAGTTGCAAATCACGACATCAAGAAGATATAAAACCACATTTTTTCAAATGCATTTTCATTGTTGCCCTTGGAGTTGGTGATTGTTAGGGGCAGCAAACATCAGAGCATTTCTTTAGGAGTTAAGCTCCACAGAGTTGAGCACTACCAGCATAAATGGCTGGATCTTCAAGTGTTTGGAGCTAATTGCTTGTTGGAATTGGCCCTAACAAGTTGTTGTATGACAAGTTAAGGTGGCTTGACTTGGTTAAATTCAACATGCTGTTTGTGATCATTCTTGATAAGTAAGACTGTGGATTGAAGAAAAGCTAACACAAGAGAGAAAATTCAAAATCTAGTCAAAATTGAATCTTTGATGAGTCAAAATGAAAACACTAAGTCAACATTTTTGTTTCTTTCTTTTCCATTCCCTGTCCATTCCAATTCCTCTCCCTTCTAGCAGTCTCCCCTTTCTCCTATTCTCTCTACTTCTCTTATCGTGCTTGAATCACGTTTTCCCCAAACAATTAGATCTAAAAGAGACAGCAAAGTCATTGGGTTATGTAGATTAAGGCAAGTAGGTGGATAGTGGGTGATTGGAAAATGCTCGAAGGGAGATACTGTGCTGAGATTATGCCAAAATGGATGTTAAAGAGGTGACAATTTGTTTCATCACTGTCTTTGCAATTTTCTTTATTGTTTTGATTTTTCTTTGTTATTATTTCCCAAAATCAAATTGACAATGGTGGTGTTGGACACGAAGCATCGCGCACTCATCTGAGCATTCTTGACATGAAGAACTCTGACAAAGGAGTTCCACTTCATTTTCATTAGCATCACCTCCTTAAACCCAGGTTCTTTTTATTTTGAAGTTTTTTACTTATCTACTTTTTTTTTTATTTACTGTAGTCTTCTACTTTTTTCTTTTGATTCTAATTTTTTTCTTTGAAATTTGGTAATTTTTGTTGATCAAGTTATTTGATAGTTCTATGATACTTTCTATTAAAACTCGAAATCAAAGATGAAGTAGTTATTATCAATTTACAACTAAAGCAATGGTGTCATTGATGTTGGAGTTGTTTCCACTTCAACTTAGGCAACCTAATTAGGGCATTAGAGGTGAAAAAATGAGCGCAGCAGGGGAGGGGGAGGGTAGGATTCTAGCATTTTAATAATAATAATCACTAAAAGAAGGTGAAAATCCATATAATGCCATAAAAATATTGGCTTGAACTTGATCAGACCTATGTCTGGCTCACCTAAGGTTGAATTGGGAAAGTTGTACATGAATTGCTTAATCTATTTACCTATACTCTTTAACATGGTTGGGGAAGTTTTAATATTTTTATAATAGCGAATGAGTTATATAAAAGTATGTTTGGATGAACATGATGAATTTTGATTGAGAAGTGCCTTAGGAAGTTAATGTTTAGATGTTAATAGTATGAAAGAGTCAAGTTTTTGTGGTTGATTATTATGAGTTTTGTAGTTATTGAATTGCTTAATATATTTACCCATACTCTTTAATGTGATTAATGTATTCAATGTAGGTGATCATCCAAAACTATTTAAGGCACTCATTGCTACAAAGTATGATGGTGTGGATGGCAAACTGGTTGGGAATTTTGAGTTGGGAGTTTCAAACAAAGCCCTTGAATTTCTAAAGATGAACCCTATTGGAAAGGTATTTGTTTGAGACGAGATGTTGTAAAACAACAATCTTTAGTCATAATTCCATTGATTGTTATGGTGAGAATAATTCTCCCTCCCTCCCTCCCTCTAGCCCTTTGTCGTCCTTTGATGATTTCCTTCAAACTCATGAGATTTATTTGGTTTGTTACAATTACCAACTTGAAGGTCGACAATCCTTTATATGTTTCTACTCTAATTGATTATGTAAGACCTTTTATCATCTTAATATCTTTTGAATTCTTGCATTCAAGAGATGTCCGAGTAAATTTTGTTGTGTGTCACACAATCTTCATTATGGTATATTTTCTTCATTTTCTAGGCCCATTTTGAGTAGTGGATTAATTTTGCATCAATAGGGATTGATCCTAACATTTCAAAATGGTTTTATCCCAGTGAGGAAGAGGTGCCTAACATTTCTTCCTTGCTCATGTGAGTTGTTTTTATAGTTCTTGAAATTCTTTAATAAGCAATTTTCACATTCCCCTTTTTGATTGAAACATGCAGAACTTTTTTCAAATTCCAAATTTCTTTTTTTTTTTTTTTTTTGGTTTTGTAGGAAATGTTGGATATGGGATTTTCAACTTAGGTGGTTGGGATTTGTAAATTTGTTTTTTTTTTTATTTCTAATTTTGATTTTGCTATCATAGACCATAATGCTTGATGCATAATTGCTGTATGTGGTTAAAATTGTTTAATAAGTGAAGCCTTATTTGGACATTTAGAATGTTTTTCAACACAGATTAGGAAAGAAGACAATAAAGGAAACTTAGAGTTTGGCCATTGTTTGTGAAAAAGTATTGGGCATTTCTCTTCATGAAACTTATAATGGCTATTGATTCCAACTTATAAATTTATTAAGTTAGTTAATTGGAAAACTATCCTTACTTTCTAATTTGCCTAGGATAGTATTAATTTGACAAACTTCGAAAGTTATCATTGATATGGTTGAGTCTAAAGACATTATTGAACAAAATAATGATTGATGAAGAAAAGGGATATTATTGTTTCTTACATTTCATAATTAAAAAGCATATGATTTCAGAATGAAAGAATAATCTATATTTTTTTTATTTAAAACAGGAAGTTGATATCTTGATGAGTTGAAACTATATAATTATACGTTTTTTCTTCAAATTATGTACCTTACTTATATGCCAAATGGATATAAAAATTAGATTGATTTAAAACTTATTAGAGTTCAACTAAATTTACAATTCAAGACTCTAAAATTTATAATATACTAACATAACTCCATCTTAGTTGTTTTTGAATTGTTTTCTTTTCTTTGGACAAATAATGTTCAAAGTCATGTTTTTACTTTATTATTCAATCTAGCTTCAAAATCAAAATCTATTGTAGAGGTGTTGCATTAATTTCTATTCTTTTATGTCAATGATGACAAGGAGTGATAGATTAGTAAAATCAAATTTGGTGTGGGCAAAACATCTAAAGCTGTTTTGCTTTAAGATTTTGAGCTTAATTTGTTACATATTAAGCTTGAAATAATAAATAATAGAATTTATTTATGTTCACAAGATGATGTTGGAACCATGTACAATGTTTTGCTTTCACAATTAGGAACAATTCTTTTTAATTGGAAGATAGGGATAGCCAAATGCAATAAAACATTGAGATGGGAAGTTGATATGATATAATGGATTGATATAGGTATTTTTCTTCATCTTATTTCAAAATTTCTCTTTCTTAGCTATTAATGGTTATTAGAGCTTTAAGAAGAGTTGTAAATTCATATTTGCAAGGAATCAACATGTACTAGCTTTTCTTTTCTTTCTTTTTTTTTAATGAGAACTTGTACTAATTTTAAGTAGGCTTAATTCAACAATCTTGCCCTTTGAAGTCAAATATAAAATACTTGAACACTACTTCAAACTTATATAGTATCTCAGAGGGGGAGAGCATAAATTGACTTTTGGAATGGTCTTCAATTGATGACTGGAAAGATGGTGTTTGGAAAAGAGATAGGGCTTTTGAGGTATGCATATTTTCTTTTTGTGATTTTACAATTTTTTCACATTTTAGTTTAGGGTATGAGTCTTCTTCTTCCTCTTCACCAACATTGCCTTAACCAATTGGTTGGATGTTTTGAGTTTATTTCATTTTCTTTAAATTTCTTCAATGAATTGTATTTATCTTTTTGGCCCCTTCAATTTTCTTCTTCTTCTTCTTCTTCTTGCCCTTTAATACAAAAGGGGAAAATTATTTCTCATTTTCTAAATCTCTTTTCACCTTTTTAGTCCGTTTCAAAATTTTGAATTTAAGACTTTTGAAACTTAAAATCTCAAACTCTTCCATAAGTAGTACAGATGGGAATGGAAATGAAAATATGAAGTGACAGTTGTTTACTTTGGAATATTCTCTAAGTAGTAGGATTTGCCATACAATTTGGCTACACATGTATTATGTTATCATGTACATGATAAAGACCTACAATCTTGTCTCACAGGTTTCTTGTAGCTTTAGTTGCATAATTTTCTTAATATAATTCCTTTTGCAGGTTGAAAACATGTTAGTCAGTTCATAACTGCTGTGGTGGCATTTGCATCTTCATGAGTGTGAAGGATGAAGAAGACTCAGTGTTTGGTCACAAAAACACCACCTTTATATTTTGTTTTAGTATTACAAAATATACCAACATCATCTTCCAAATGAAAAAGATTATAATTATCTATATATTTTTCTCATTTATATATACTCTTTTTTAGTAGCTTTATCTGAAGGTCAACGTTATCCTTTTTGTTGGGAGAAAGGCAATGGTAAATACTAAGCCCACAACTGGAGGTATTAATCCTTATCCTTTTGCGGATATTCTTTTTATTCTTGAAGTTTGTTCAGGTTCTTTTGCATTGTGTGCTTCAACTTTTAGGCCTATTATATATCAAGAGTGCTAACATAAAATTAAAACAACAAATAATTAATTGTGTTTCATTTTCTATTGCAAAAATCAGTTAGCTATTCAAGATTAAACAAACATAATGGACTTCACTATTTAGCCTTGACATTGTTTTATGAGTTTGTGGTTGATATGCCTTATGCAATGTGAAAATATGTTTTAGGAAATATTGAAGGCATAGGAATTTTATCTAAGAGTTGCATTATATTAGATACTCAATTGAGCAATTTGATTGTGTGATTAAAAGTTCCAAACTTTGACTATAAATATGTGAGGCCTTTATGTTGGCTATTATTGTATACTCAACTGAGCCATTCTTCCTATCTTATTCTTTCATCTCTTGCTCTCTTTTATATTCTTTCTTTTTATAACAAAACTAGAAAGATAGAAATCCATGCAGTCTAAAAGCCTTGCATAGAATTCTCTATTTTCTAATTGAATCTATGAATTTTTATTTTTGTGAAACCTTTAAAACTACAACCTATGTTATATTATTGAAAACTTTACAAAACCCTAATACTTATGTGTTCATTTAAAATTGACCTATTCAATGTTGGGCCATTCAAAGTTAGAACCGACACCATACCTTCAACATAGGGTTATTGAACTAGTTTAATAATAAATAGAGCAACAACAACATACTTCATATATAACTCATTGATCATTTGGGCTGCCATTGAACATCTTCTTGAATTGTGCCACCATCAATGTTATAACCATAAGGATCTAATGTATGACATCATTCACCTATTGAAAATAAGCATATTTTAGACTTTTCACAAAAATCAAAGTTCCTACAACTCCCCAAAATCCAGTTGCAAAGCCTAACATCACAACAATGTAAAACCACATTCTTTTAAGTGCACCTTCATCGTTGTCCTTAAAGTTGTTAGTTGTCGATGGCAGTGCATCATTTGAGCATTTCTTCAGGAGTGGAGCTCCATAGAGTTAAGGATTACCGGTGAAAATGGTTGGATCTTCAAGTGTTTGGAGTAATAGCCTATTGGAATTGGCACTGACAAGTTGTTGGACAAGTTGTTGGACAAGTTGAGGTGGCTTAACTTGGTTAAACCTGACATGCTCCTCGGGATTGTTCCTGAGAGCTTTGTCCAATTTTCTCAGGGATCTTTCAAATGATTCAAGATAGATCAAATTGTGCAAATCCCTAAAAAAAATTAACTCCTCTAGTATGGATCCTATAAGATTGTTACTTGAAAGATCTATATTGCTTTCGAGTTCCAAGGTTTTTCTTATATACTTTAGGTATCTCCCTTTCACAACCTTCATCGAATGCGCCCAATACCAATATGTTGCATACAAGCCATCGATGAATTGTGTTGCATTCACCATAATCGGAAACTTTCCAAAACAAGGAGGAATCCTTCCTATCAGATTGTTATTTGCAAGATCTAGAATTGGCAATTGAGAGAGAGAGCACAGTTCCAAAGGAATATAACCATAAACCAAATTTTTTCATAGTCAAAAAACTTTTAAAGCAAGGTTGCCGAACTCGCCCCTTATAATGCTTGTTAAATTTTTAAAAAATTTATTTTCACCGAAATCCAAAACCACTAAAGAAGTGAAGTTTTTCAAGGCCACATGTAGTTCCCCATGGAGACTATTGTTGTTCAAGTATAGTATAAATAAAAAAACTTGCCCCATTGTACTAAAAAAAAAAACCCAAAAGATTGTTAGAAGATAGATCAATAAAATTGAAATCAATAAAATTGAATGATTGATCATTCCTTCAATAATTAAGAATGCTTTTAGATAACATATTGTTTGAGAGATCAAGAAATACCAAAGATTTTGAATTGCACAATGACTTTGGAATTGAACCGTTCATGAGGTAATTTGGAAGAAATAATTCCTACATCTTTAGCATCACATGACCAATGTTTTCTAGAAGAGAACTTGAGATGCTAGCATTAGAGAGATCAACCATGCATGCTGTCTTGTGCAATGGAAGCCATTCAAGAAATCCTATTCCAAATTTACAAGATCCCATGTAGATAAGTGTAAGGTAGAAAAGAGGTATCCAATTAGATTTCATCTCACAATTCAAGTTGTTAAACCCAATGTCTAAACTTATCAACTTGAATAGGTTTGCAAAGTGAGTTTTTGAAATGACACCTCCTAAAGAATTATATGCAACAAACAAGGCTTTTAGGTTGGAAAGTTTACTAATATTATCTGGAAGTACCCTATTCAATTTATTTGAAGAAAAGCTCAAATACTCCAGGTTAGAATGTTGTCCAATGCTATCTGGAATACTCCTATTAAATTGATTGCTGGAAAGATCTATGAACTCTAACTTAGAAAGTTGTTCAATGCTATTTGGAATACTGCCACTCAATTGATTGTTAGAAAGATATATGCTCCTTAACTTAGAAATTTGCCTAATGTTATCCGGAATACTTCCACTCAATTGATTGCCAGAAAGATATATGCTCATAAACTTAGAAAGTTGCTTGATACTATCTAGAATGCTCCCACTCAATTGATTACTAGAAAGATTGATGATCTCTAACTTAGAAAGTTGCCTAATGCTACCTAGAATACTCCCCCTCAATTGATTGCTAGAAAGATATATGCTCTCTAACTTAGAAGGTTGCTTGATGATATCTAGAATACTCCTATTCAATTGATAGTTAGAAAGATATATGCTCTTTAACTTAGAAAGTTGCCCAATGCTATTGGAATACTCCCACTTAGTTGGTCGCTAGAAAAATACACGCTCTCTAACTTGGAAAGTTGCTCAATACTATTTGGAATACTACCACCCAATTGATTGTTAGAAAGATACATGCTCTCTAACTTAGAAAATTGTCCTGACATAACCACTAAAAAGTTATGTTTTTTTTCTGTTTTTTTTTTTTTTTTTTTTT
>BPVZ01000090.1:204297-217327 GCA_020521535.1 Rubroshorea leprosula
TCCTATTAAACTTAAACATGATAGTGGTAGTATAATCAAAGTTATCTTTATAAGAATTTTTACAATGTATACATTTTCTTTTAAGTTAGGCTTATAATAACGTTGAAGCCTTTTAATTTTTTTTTTTTAATTTTGTTGCCGGTATCATAATATCCTGCACATGCTTAGCATCTTGTTTATTAGAAACTGTCAGTACAATATTCTGCCACTAAAAGAATTTTTTTTTTCTGGTGGATCTACCACTAAAAGATTTACTAATATACTATTGGCAATAGCATGTTGGAGTGTTGGGAATGCAGTATGCAATTTATAAGGGAAGATTAATAGAATCTTCTCTTGGGGCACTCGTATTTATGCCCAGGTAACAATAATCTCAATTTCAAAGCATTTCACTTTATTGATATTAGTAACTGCTTCTAATTCTTGGAAATAATATACTTTCAAGGTTGGATTAAAGAATCAAAGCAAGGTTACAAGCAATTTGACCTGGCAAGCCAATGTACCCACACAAGTTAGACATTCATACTTTTCTTCTCATTTCTATTCACATTTGTTAATTAATTATCGTTGATTAATATTTACATTTTAGATAATAATTGATATATTCTTTGATTTAATATACTACATAATGTACTCATTAAAAAATTATTATTTTCAAATTTAAATTAAAGGCAAAAAAGCTAAAAATTGTAGATTTTACTAGCTAAACTGACAAGTATTGTAAGATATATTGAATTAAAAAATATATCAATCTTTTTTCATTATTATCTCATGACGTCATGTATCTTACTAAAATTCACCTGATCAAGCACAGGCCATTGGGAAGGCAACAAACGAATTTATCCAGGGAGTTGAAGATGGACTATGTATATGAACTACATTTTCCATCTCTTGAATGAGTGTGCCAAACTCTTGAGATTCAAGCTTGTGGTGCTTACAAATGTAGTTGAACTCTGCTAAGGGTATACGTCTTGTCAGGACAAACGATTAGAGAAGAAATTTATGATGGAATCCCTAGTGAAGAGTTCTTCGGACACAAGCCCATATAGGATGTCGCCTCCTAACGATCCTGCTTCTCTTAATACAATGCTCAGGACAAGGATTCAGTAAAACAAGTAGATGCACAAGAGAAAAATTTTTAGGAAAACCAACAAGAGGAAAACAAATAGGGCTAGAGAGAGTATTGAATACTTCTGTAATTTCATAATATACAAAGTAGTGTTAAACAAGCCTGGCTTATTTTTCCTCTATTTATATAGAATAAGAATAATTCAACCTCAAACATTGATAGTAAATACTCCCCATAAACTAGATACAAACCAACAGTACACAAACAAGAATTAGAAAACCTTCACACAATACAAACAAACACACTAATTTGAAACATAATTTAGTATCAAATGTGGCATCAACAACATACTCCATAAATACTCACTGATCACCTAGGTTACAACCAAACATCTTCAATTGTGCCACTTTCAAATTCATCTGGGTTGCCATTGAACATCTTGAATTGCACCACTTTCAATTTTATAACCATAAGGATCCAATTTTTGACATCATCTACCCACTGGAAATAAGCACATCTCCAACTTGGCATAACAATCAAAGTTCCCAAAACTCCCCAGAATCCAGTTGCAAAACTTGACATCACAACAATATAAAACCACCTTTCTTCAAATACACCTTCATCATTATCCTTGGAGCTAGTAATTGTTAGAGGCAACACATCATTTGAGCATTTCTTTAGAAGTGGAGCTCTACACAGTTAAGGGTTGCCAGTGTAAATAGTTGGATCTTCAAGTGTTTGGAGTTGATTGCCTTTTGGAATTGACCCTAACAAGTCGTATTACAAGTTGAGGTGGCTTAACTTAGTTAAACTCGATATGCTATTCAAGATTGGTCTTGAAAGGCAATTTTGGGAGAAATCAATAGATTCCAAATTCTCCATTTGTCCAATATTCTTAGGGATGTTTCCCAAACGGTGATTCCACAACAAATTCAAATTGTGCAATCCTTGAAGAAAAACTAGTTCATTAGGAATGGATCCTACTAGATTGTTACTCGAAAGATCTATACAACTCTCCAGTCTTAGTGGTTTTTGGTATGTAAACAACATGAATGTGATCTAATGCAAATATGAATATTAAAATAGATATCCCTTCCCCAAACTTATATCAAACCTTGTCCTCAATGTTAAAAGGAATAAGTGAAGGGGGAAGGAAACTTCCCAAATTTTATACACTTGAAGATATGAAGTTAAAATCTGTAGTTGAGGTGCCTTCAACATTCATGAGACTTGAATTTCACCCCAAACTAGTGCACTAATTTGGAGTCATAAGAAAGAAAAATTAAAATAAAATAAATCAATAATAAAAAGAAACTAAAGAAAAAAAAATCAAGAAAAAGAAAGTTTAACGCTTGGGTTGCACCTCAAAAGAAGCGCTTGGTTTGTAATCATTAGCTTGACTATCTCAAATGATCATTCTGGATCCTGCAGTGCAAAGCTGGTTTTGTGCTTGTTGAATTGACAACCATCAATATAAGGCTTCAAATAATGACCATTCACTTTAAAATTGCCTTTGATTTTGTGAAAAACTTCCACCACTTCATAAGGAAAAACCTTTGTCATAGTGAAAGGACTTGACCACCTAGATCTCAATTTACTTGGAAATAATCTGAGATGAGAATAATAGAGTAAAACTTTCTAACCAACTACAAGTTCATGCCTCAAAATGTTGCTGTCATGCCACTTCTTGGTGCGTTCTTTGTAGATCTTCAAATTCTCATATGCTTCCCAGCAAAATTCATCCAATTCATTCAATTACAATATCCTTTTCTCCCTTGTAGCTTGCATGTCAAAATTCAAAAATTTCATAGTCAATATGCTTTATGTTCAAGTTCTATAGGTAAATGGCATGCTCTTCTAAAAACTAACCTATACCAATAGGAGTTTTAAAAGCTATTCTAAAAGCCCAAACTGTGTCATCAAGTTTCAATGGCCAATCTTTCCAAGATGTGCTTATAGTTTTTTCAAGGATTTTCTTTAATTCCCTATTTGAAACCTCCACATGGCCACTCGTTTGTAGGTGGTATGGGGTTGCAACTTTACGGGTGACTCCATATTTTTTCAAAAGTGCATTAAATTGTTTATTACAAAAATGTTTCCTCCATCACTAATGGTTGCCCTAGGGATGCCAAATCTAGTGAAAATATTTTTCTTCAAGGACTTAACAACTACCCTGGCATCATTAGTTGTTAAAGCTATAGTCTTCACAAATTTAGAAACATAATCCACAACTATAGCTACCAAAATATATTGATTTGTAAAAGAACATGAAAAAGGTCCCATGAAATTGATACCCCAAACATCAAATAATTCACAAACAAGCAAGTTGTTTAAAGGCATCTCATTTTTCTTGGTAATATTTCCACTTCTTTGACATTTATCACATGAGACAACAAAAGCATATGCATCTCTAAAAATATTTGGCCAATAAAAACCTGATTGTAGAACTTTAGCTACAGTTTTGGATAGCTCATAAGTGACCTCTAGCCACCTAGTTGTAACAATGATGGAGTATACTTGCTACTTCCTCTTCTAGAAAACATTTTCTAATAATTTGATCTGCAGACAATTTATACAAGAAAGGCTCCTCCCAAAAATAATGTTTAATATCAGAAAAGAATTTTTTTTCTTTTGTTGGTAAGATAGATCATGATGATGGATATTACTTACTAAATAATTTGCAAAATCAGCATACCAAGGAATAGATGTCACTTGAATGGAGAGAAGTTTTTCATTGATTAGAAATTCGTCCCTTTCTTGGCTAAGACTTCAATTCTTAACAAATGATCTGCAACGAATTTCTCAATGCCTTTTTTGTCTCTTATCTCTATATCAAATTCTTGGTGGAGGAGAATCCATCAAATCAACCTAGGATTTTCATCTTTCTTGGCAAGTAAATACTTAAGAGTTGAATGGTTAGTATAAACAACAACTTTATTAGCAATCAAATAAGAATGAAATTTATCAAAAGCAAATACTACTACCAGAAGCTCTTTTTTTGTAGTTGTATAATTCAATTGAGCTTTTGAAAGGGTGCGGCTAGCATAATATATGGCTTGAAAAACTTTCTTCTTTCTTTCTCCCAAAACAGCTCCTATTGCATTGTCACTTGCATAACACATAAGCTCAAAAAGGTAAACTCCAATCAAGTGCTACCATAATGGGTGCAATTATGAGCTTCTCTTTCAAGTTGTTAAAGGCCTACAAACATTCATCATCAAAATTACAAGGAACATCCTTAGCCAAGAGATTATAAAAGGGTTTTGTGATTTTAGAAAAATCCTTGGTGAATCTTCTATAAAACCCTGAAAGTCCAAGGAAACTCCTCACAACCTTCCTTGAAGAAGGTGGGGGTAATTTTTCAATCACCTCCACCTTTGCTCAATCAACTTTGATTCCTTTGGAAGACACTTTATGTCCCAATACTATATCTTCCTGCACCATAAAATGACACTTTTCCCCTCAATTCAAGACAAGATTAGTTTCCTCACATCTTTGCAAAACCAAATCCAAAATTTTCAAACATGCATCAAAAGAATCACCAAAAATAGAAAATCATTCATGAAAATTTCAATAAACTTTTCTACCATATCATGAAATATAGCTGTCACGCACCTTTGAAAAGTGGTAGGTGCATTACACAAACCAAAAGGCATCCTCCCATAAGCAAAAGTACAATATGGGCATGTGAAAGTTGTTTTCTCTTGATCCTCAAGTGCAATAGAAATTTGATTATATCCTAAATAGCCATCTAGAAAACAATAAAAAGCATGTCCAGCAAGTCTTTTCAATATTTGATCAATAAAAGGTAAAGCAAATTGATTTTTTCTAGTGGCATAATTTAATTTTCTATAATCCACACACACCAACTAGTTACCATTCTAGTAGGAATCAATTCATTATGCTCATTCTCAACCACTGTCATGCCTCCTTTTTTTGGAACTACTTGAACTAGACTTACCCATGAGCTCTCAGAAATAGGATAAATAATTCCTGCATCAAGTAATTTACTTACCTCAGCTTTCACTACCTCTTGCATGTGGATTCAAATGCCTTTGTGGTTGAATAATGGGTTTGAAGTTTTCCTCCATGAGAATTTTGTTCATGCAAATTGAAGGGCTAATTCCCTTGATATCAACTATAGTCCACCTAATTGCTCGTTTATGCTCTGTTAAAATCTGAACGAGTTTTTCATCCATCATACCTGTCAAAGAAGAAGAAATAATTATTGGAAAGAAAATTTTTCTAAGTAAGCATATTTTAAATGTGAAGGGAGAGGCTTGAGTGTAAGTTTAGGAGCTTCTTCAAGTGATGGTTTAAATTGAGATGACTTGATGTCAAGAACTTTTATTTTTGGCACACTTGAGATGGAATATTGTGGAAGGGCTTGCAAATGAAGTGCACACTTTTTGTTTCTTTCATTCTCGTCATTAATATCCTTGGAATGGATAATGCATGCCTTAAGTGGATCTTTAAAATTTTCTACCTACAATATCTCTTCAATAGCTATATCAATAACATCTATCCTAAAAAGTGAATTACTGGAGGGATATTTCATAACCTCAAAAACATTAAAAGGAACTTTCTCATCTCCTACTCTAAGCATTGGTTTTCCTTGCTAAACATCAATTAATGTCTTACTAGTTGCTAGAAAAGGGCGATCTAAGATAACAGGTACCTCAAAGTTGTCCCCCATATCTAGAACTATAAAATTTGTAGGAAAAATAAATTTGTCCACCTTTACTAGTATATCTTCAATTACACCTATTGGATATTTGATAGATTGATCTACAAGTTGAAGAGATATTGTGGTTGCCTTTGGTTCTCCTAATCCCAATTTCCTAAAAATAGAAAAAGGAATCAAATTAATACTAGCTCCCAAATCACATAAAGCTTTCCCAAAATGACAATCTCCAATAGTGCAAGGAATAGTAAAACTTGCCGAGTCTTTTAATTTTGGAGGAAGCTCATTTTGAAAAATTGTTGAGCATTCTTCGGTAGGATTCATAGTTTCATGTTCTTTCAATTTCCTCTTGTTGGATAATATCTCCTTCAAGAACTTCGCATAACTAGGCATCTAAGCTAAAGCATTTGCAAAAGGAATGTTAATATGTAATTTCTTAAAATTTTCAAGAAACTTAGCAAATTACTTATCTAGTTTATGCTACTTCAATCTTTGAGGAAAAGGAATTGGAGGCACGTAAGGCTTGACTTCTTTGGGCTTGGGTGGCAATTGAATTTCATTTTCTTTCTCAAGGATTTCTTTCTTTTCCTCTTCTGATTCTTCTCTATGTCTTTTGTCTCACCAATCTATTTCCCACTTCTCAAATTTATGGCTTTTACATGTTCTTTGGGATTTATCTTTGTGTTGCCAAGTAAAGAACCTTGGTTTCTTCCAAACATTACATTTGCCAATTGACCCAATTGAACTTCTAAATTTCGAATTAATGCACCTTGGTTCTCAACTGCTACTCCTAAGTTCTTGGTTGTTGCTTCTTGATTTGGAAACCTTAATTCACTAACAGCAATGAAATTTTTTAGCAAGTCTTCCAAATCTGATTTGTTTTTAGGTGGTTGCTAAAATCCTTAAAGTTTCTTTACCACATTTTGATTGTTACTCAATGAAAAATTGGGATGATTTTTCCAACCAGGATTTTAAGTGTTGGAGTAGGGACAATTTTGTTGCTTGTTAAAATTACCAACAAAGTTAGCATTCTTATATGATTGAGTAAAGGAATTACTTACTTAACATTCAATACTTGCAGGTTCTCCTGCACACCAGTCATAAGTGACATTTTGGACATACATAACAAAAACAATCAATTTATCAAATTTCTTATTGAGGGCCTCTGCTTAAGCAATTAGGACTTTAAGAGTATCAACTTCATGTATTCCAACACTTCTTTTGATGGGTGTTCTTTTAGAATTCCATTATTAATTAGTTGAAGCTATCTCCTCTATTAGCCTATACGTTTCCTCATGAATTTTACTCATTAATGATCCACCTGCAGCTACATCAATCATAGTATGAGTATTTGGAAACAAACTGTTGTAAAAAGTTTGTGCCTATAATCATATAGGTAGACCATAATGTGGGCCTTTTCTAAGTACCTCTTTGTATCTCTCTCATGCCTCATACATTGACTCCATGTCAAACTACATAAAAGTAGTAATATCGTTACAAATCTTGGCAATTTTAAAAGGAGGAAAGTACTTATCAAAAAATTTCTTGTCATCTCTTCCTAAGTAGCAATTGAATCCAAAGGTAAAGAGTAAAACCAATTCTTTGCTCTATCCCTCAAAGAGAAAGAGAAAAGTCTCAATCTTTTGCATCTTCTGTAATTCCATTATACTTGAATGTATCACAAATTTCTAAAAATCTGGTAAGATGTTTGTTTGGATCTTCGTTCGGTGATCCACCAAATTGAATTGATTGTTGAATCATTTGAATGTAAGTTGGCTTGATTTCAAAGTTGATAACTTGTATTGCTGGTTTTCTTATACATGAGGCCACACCATTCATCGAAGGTGATCCATACACTCTTAAGGTTCTTGCAACAACCTTTTCTGCCATCTTGTGGCGTTGATTGACAACGAAAGCTTCCTTCTTTTTGATCAAAAGGTGAAAAGTTCAGTCTATCATAGGATCAAACGGTGCAAGTTCTATGTTTATAGAACGAGTCATGCACTAACTTGCACACCTACATAAATAAAAGAAAAAAAAATCAAATTAAAACAAGAATTAATCTACTTTGATATTAATTAGAATCAATATAGTGTTCGGCAATGGTGCTAAAACCTTGATGAGCTAAATTCAGTCTAACAAAAGTATTAATCAGTTCAAGTAATATAATGATGAAAATAAAGTATCATCTCACACAAGCTATAGACTAATTAAGTACCAAAATTAACTAATTCTAATTTTATTTGAATAATTATAATTAAATAGTTTGAATAAACAAATTAACCAAACTAATTAAAAAAAAAAAGGAAAGAAACTAAATTGACTTTAAGTAACACTAAGAGTTAAAATTTTAAGGCAGTCGATCTCCCTATAATCAATCAATATAGAATTCAGATTAATAGACTTTTAAGGTATTTATTACTCATATAACAGTAGGATTTCCTATCCTATTCAATATATTTCTTAAGTTATACCAAATCTATCTTCCCCTATTAACTCATTATATCTCTATGTGAATTTAAATAAATAAAGATACATTATGTTTTGTGAAATTCCCTAGTTTATGTAGAAAATTAAATCCACTTATCACTAATGTTTCACGAATCATGTTGATCCACTCTAGCTTTCGTCCAATTCATAGTATATGTGACTCAAAGCTATTGCATAAAATCTCCTCTCAATCTCAATTATGCACTCCAAATCAGTTTTCATGGCGGCCCATCATTAAAAAGTATTAAGAACAATAATATATACTTTACATAAAATAATAAATCTTGAAAGTATAAAAATCATGAAATTCTATATCAAATTGACCAGGCTACATTGTCGCCTTAGATGACTAAATTGGTTCATAATTAAAGAATAGAAAATCAAAAATCTCATGATAAATATAAAAGTATCTAACATCACGAAATAAAATTGACTAGCAAAACTAATTTGACGATATAAAGTCTCAAATCTTGATCTTCTTTTGATGTTGAATTTTTCTTAGCCGTCTCTCTCTTGGTCTCTCCCTAAAAACCCTAAATCTGATTTTTGAATGGGATTTTTAGAGTTTAAGAAACCCTATTAGAAAACAAGTAGAACTTGGGACAAAATACGAAACTTCAATGTTAGACGTGCTTAACGCATAGTGCTGACACCACAAATTACATGTTGACCTTTTTTGCAATTTCTTCAATGGTAAAATACCAAATCTAGTCCTCTAGATTTTATATAATGAGCACTTTGATCCTATAACTTAAGATTCCTTCATTTAGGTCACAAAAAGGTACCTTTCTTCTTGTAATTTAATCCCTCAACTTTTAAAAGATATTCAATTAATTTGAAAAACTCCTATTGCTATGCATTCAAGTCACTTTCTACATAAAAAATGAAAACTACATAAAATCTATTGAAAATCACATATAATCGTTGCAAATAGTAATAAAATCAAGTCTAATATAATAGACTAAATCATATAAAATGCTTCTCATCACTTGTACATCCACCATTGGTTACATTGTGTTTTTGGGCACCAATCCTATCTCTTGGAAGGATACTAAACAACGAGTTGTTGCTCGTAGTTCAATGGAAGTAGAATACCATGCTCTTGTAGCTGCATCCTCTGAATTGATTTGGGTTCTAAATCTTTTAATTGAGCTTGGTATGTCTTATCCTACTTCACCTCCATTGTTTTGTGACAATCTTGGTGCCACTTATTAGAGCAACATCTTAGTCATGCATTCACGAATGAAACATATTGCCATTGATCTTCATTTTGTTTGTGATTTAGTTGAACAACAAATCCTTCATGTGGCACATATTTCTTCCAAGGATCAATTAGCTGATGGTTTCACTAAACCTTTACCCAGCACATGATTTTTACTATTGTGGTCAAAGATTGGCATCACTGATGGCTCCTCCATCTTGTCATTAAACTAAAGATTTAATTCTCTATATTACCATTGATTTCCTATAACTAAAGATATTATTTCTTTCCTTGTATTGCTTATTTCCTTAGCATAATGGCTTGGAGAACACTATACAAACCTTATATATATACGAATTCAATTATGAATAAGAAAGAAGCAATTCAACCTATCTTTTCCATGATTTATCAATGTTGAAATGAATGCTAAAAATGTGACAATTCTTTTCATCATTGTCTCTGCAATTTCCTTTATTTTTCTAATTTCCCATTATTATTTCCCTAAAATCAAAGTGACAATGGCCATCTTAAACTAGAAGCACCATGTGCTCATCCAAGCGTTGTCGACTTGTGGACCTCTGACAAAGGAGTTCCATTGATTGTTATGGTGAGAATGATTCTCCCTCCCTTCCCCCTGCCCTTTGTGGTCCTTTAATGATTTCCTTCAAACTCATGAGGTTTATTTAGTTTGTTACAATTACCAGCTTGAAGGTTGACAATCCTCTATATCTTTCTACTTTAATTGATTATATAAGACCTTTATCATCCTAAAATGTAGAACTTTTTTCAAATTCCAAATTCGCTTTTTTTTTTTTTTTAGTTGCATAGGAAATGTTAGATATGGGATTTTCAACATAGGTTGTTGGGATTTGATTAAGTAGTATATTCTTTTTAATTTTGATTTTGATTCTATTATCATAGACCATAATGCCTGATGCATAATTGTTACATATGGCCGAAATTTTTTAATAAGTGGAGCCTTATCTAGACGTTTAGAATGCTTTACACACAAATTAGGAAACAAGATAATAAAGTAAACATAGATTTTGGCAACTATTTGTGTGTGAAGTATAAGGCATTTCTCTTTCAAAGGTATGTTTCTTTAATACCCAATGTTATCCATTTCATGAAACTTATAATGGCAATTGATTCCTACTTATGAATTTATTAAGTTAGTTAATTGAGCAACTATCCTTGCTCTCTAATTTGGCTAAGAGTATTAATTTGGCAAACTTCAAAAATTATTATTGATATGGTTAAGTCTAAAGATATGACTGAACAAACAATGATGGATGAAGAAACAGGATATTACTGTTGTTGGCCCAGACGGCAACCCAAGAGGGGGGTGAATTGGATTTTCAAAACTTTTTGCAACTTTAAAAAACAAAACAATGAATAAACACAAGCAATTGCAAACAATTAATTTAAAGTGCAAAATTTAAAAGTTAAGGGAAGAGAAAGCTCAAACACAAGGGTTTATAGTGGTTCAGTCACAATTTGTGTCTAGTCCACTCCTTAAGCCACCTACTTGAGAGTTATTTTTGGATTCAGAATCTCTTCTCCAACTTTTGGGTGTAAAGGCAATCATTTGCAATAGCTTTGTCAACACTATCCACCTTCAACAATTCAACCCCTTATTACAATTTCTCACAAACCCAATCCTATATCATAAGGATAGTTTTTTCTAGTTTTAACAAGGTTACCCAATCACTTTCCCAATAGCTTATAGGTGTTATTGAATCGTTCAATTCCCTTATTACAAATCTCTCAACCCTTCCTATACCTCAATGATAGATTACTAAATCTAACAAGGTTTCCTCAATCCCTCTCTCACTTGTTACAACGAAAGAGAATAAGAAAATAATAGATTTCTCAAGGCACAAGATAGAAGCTCAATCACTCTTTGTTTCTCAACTTAAAAGCTCCATTTTTCCAAATCTAGTTTTATAGCTTGAGAATGCTTAAGCAATGTATTTTACCGTTGGAACTCCATTTTGGAATGAATTTATTCCATATATGGTAGGTAAATTAATGTCCCAGCACAGAAGGTTGGAACTTGCCTTCAAGGATTGGGATTTGGAATATTTTTTGTATTAACATTCAAAAAATAGAATTATCAAGGGTTTCAAACCCTGTCCTAGGGGTTGGAACCTCAATTGTAGAATGCACTTTTTGTTTTTGATAATAAGGAAATATAATCATGTAATTAAATGGACTTTTGCCAAAAAGGAAACACATTCAAAACTTAATATTTGAAAACTAATTCAATATTACTAGGAATAAATCATATATTCACAAGTAAATCAACTTCCAATCAATTCAATAAATAATATATTCCAATTCACATTTGATTTTCAAATCATCAAAATAAAATATAATAACTATTTCTTATATTTCATAATTGAAAAGCATATGATTTTCAGAATGAAGTAATAATCTGTATTTGATTTTTTTCATTTAAAATAGGAAATAGATATCTTGATGAGTTGAAACTATATAATTATATGTTTTTTCTTCAAAGTATGTACACTGTTTATATGCCAAATGGATAAAAAAAATTAGATTGATTTGAAACTTAATAGAGTTCAACTTAAATCACAACTCATGACTTTAAAACTTATAGCATACTAACATAACTCCATCTCAATTGGTTTTGAACTGCTTTCTTTTCCTGGGACAAAGAATGTTCAAACTCATGTTTTTACTTTATTATTCAATTTATCTTGAAAATCAAAATCCATTATAGAGGTTTTGCATTAATTTCTTTTCTTCTATGGTAATGATGACATGAAACGACATATTAGTAAAATTGAATTTGGCCAGTGTAGGCAAAACATCTGGAGCTATTTTGCTTTAAGATTATGAGCTTAATTTGTTAGATATTAAGCTTGAAATGATAAATAATGAAACTTATTTATGTTAACAAGATGATTTTGGAACCATGCATAATGTTTTGCTTTCATAGTTAGAAACAACTCCTTTTAATTAGAAGATAGGGACAGCCAACTGCAATAAAACATGTAGTATGGGAAGTGACATGATATAATGGATTGACAAGGTTATTTTTCTTCATTTTATTTCAAAATTTCTATTTCTTAGCTATTCATGGTTAGAGGTTTCAGAAAAGGAGGTGATTGTAAATTCAGATTTGAAAGGAATCAACATATACTAGCTTTTTTTTAATGAGAACATGTACTAATGTTAAGTAGGCTTAATTTAGCTATCTTGCCTTTTGAGGTCAAATATAAAATGTGTGGACATGGTTTCAAACATATAGTATCTCAAAGGGGGAGAGCATTGATTGAGTTTTGGATTGGTCTTCAAATGATAATAGGAAAGATGGTGTTCGAAAAAGAGACATAGCTTCTGAGGTATGCAAATTTTCTTATTGTGATGCTACTATTTTTTCACATTTAGTTTAGCATATGAGTCTACTTCTTCCTCTTCACCAACATTGCATTTAAAAAATTGGCTAGATGTTGTGAGTTCATTCTTTTTTGCCTTTTCAATTTTCTTTAATTTTCTTCAATGAATTGTATCTATCTTTTTTGCCTTTTCAATTTTCTTTAATTTTCTTCAATGAATT
>BPVZ01000090.1:246503-260509 GCA_020521535.1 Rubroshorea leprosula
TATATTTATTATATTTTTAACTTATGTAATAAAAACCTATTAATATATTATGGGTTGTAAGTTAAAAACATATTAATTAAATTTTGACATCTCTAAGCTTCGAACCGCGTTGCTTAGTATGATATGGAAGACAACAAACCAATAGAACCACTGTCAATTTATTGTTAAATTTTGCACAACATTATATTTATTGATACTTAATTGAACCAATGATTTCAACACTTTAACCAATTAAACCGGTCAAAGCAAGACCTAAAGATCAAAATAATTTGACCTCAGATTCAGTTTTCAAAACACTGATGTTAGCACCCATTGTTAACCACCATTAACAGCTCAGCTCCGCAAATGGGACCATATCACATGGAAATGATGGAAAAATTCAGAGCGTGGAGGATGAAGGAGAAATGAAGAATTTGGGGTTCAGGTTAAAATGAGATATTTATACGGGGCCAAAAAGGAAAAAAATGGTGAGTTTTAAGAGGAAAGGAGATGGGCGAATTGGTTAGGTTAAGGTGGCCATGTGTTTTGGGCCTTGACTGTTGGTGGGCTAGATGAATATTTTGATTTCGGTCTAATCCATATGCGCTTCATTCCTTTGCTCAATTCAATCCTTTTTCTCAATTGGGCTCCCTTTTGGGCATTTTCTTCTTGATTTCTCTACAAATTTTTCTCTTAACTGTGGATGAGTCTTGAAACACCAAAAATAAAGAAAAATAAAAGAAGAATCTTCAAAAATATTTTAATCAATTTCAACATTTTGTATTTTTCCTATGTTTTGATTTTCTTTCTTGTGATTTTAAACAACTTTTAATTTTTAACTTTTTTTTTCTAAAAAAAGGTTAAAAATAAATACTCAGTAAAAAATATAAATACACAAATCAAAATTAACAAAACTTCATACAACAGAACAAGCATGCTAATTTGAAACATAATCTAATCTAAATATCTAAATCTAAATATAAATTTAAATACTTAAAGGGGAGGAAGACCCCCTCCACAAAATGAACAGTAACTCTAACTCTCCTCCCTCTCACAGGGTTTCCTTTTTTTTTCCCTATTTGTCCCTTGGTTCTCCCATTCTCCCTCTGCTTATACTCTGGCCTTTTGGTCTTTTTACAAAAATATTTATTTAGTTTCCTTTTTAATCCTCAGACCTTTCTTTTCCCTTTATTTTCAATAGTAGTGAAATTGATATTTAAAGTTTAAGTCTGTTAACCCAAAGTGATTTTTCTCTTTTGTCCTCATGTTTTATTGCAAAATCAACTCTCTTGAGTATGGTTTTTTGGTCTTTTTAGGGTCAAAATATTGCTGTTTTGTTCCATCAAATTCAATTGTTTTCATTTTCATACTTGCCTTGGAATTGGATCGTGGATTGCAAAAAAGCTAACACATGAGAAGAAATTCAGAATCTGATCAAAATTGAATCTCTAATGAGTCGAAATGAAAACACTTATGCCAATATTTTTGTTTCTTGCTTTTTCCTTTCCCTGTCTATTCCAATTGCTCTCCCATTTGGCACTCTCCCCTTTCTCCTACTCTCTCTACTTCTCTTACCGTGCTTGAATCACGTTTTCCCTAGACAATCATATCTAAAAGAGATGGCAAAGTCATTGGGTTATGAAGATTAAGGTGAGTAAGTGGATAGTGGGTGGTGGGAAAAAGCTAAAAAAAAGGATGCTCTATCGAGATTATGCCCCCTCCACCACCAATACTACTGCAACTAACAAAACTATTATTGTCACTACCTCAACCGAACCTTCATCCACTAAGCACCTAATCATGTCATTCAATCCAACCTAATTCCCACTAAAACTTACGCTAAACAATTATCTCACTTGGAGAGAATAGACTACCTCCTTGATGACTACCTATAAGCTGCTTGCCTTTCTCGAAGGCACAAAACTACATCCTCTAGTCCTTTCTCCCTTTGACCTCTAGGCAAGGCAAGATCAAGCCTTGCACTATGCCTTACTTACCACCGCCTCAAATTCGATTGCCTCAAGAATTGCCATTGCTCCAACTTCAAATCAAGTCTAGATCTCGTTGGAAAAATTGTATGTTAATAGATCTATAGCACAATATGTGATCTAGTGGGATCGCCTTCATAATCCCCACAATAAAGGAAAACTAGTGATTGAATATTTAAACCATGTTAAGTCGATCACTGATGAGCTTGAGAACATGCGCTGAGTAGTGTCTAATGAAGAACTTTTCATTCATGTAATGAATGGTCTCAGACCAAAGTTTTGAGAATTCTATGCTGCCATGTGTGCCTGTGAAGTATCTTTGTCATTTGAGGATTTTTAAGATAGATTCTTGGCACACAAGGAATCATTGTGTTGTGAGGAAAGGATGCTTAAAACAATGCCAATTGTTACTTATCATGCTGCTATCCAGATTTCATATTATTCACAAGCAGGTTCAAATTTTCAAACTAAAAGTTTTGTTGCTAACCAGCCTATTTCTACAAGTTTTAGCCCATCTTTTTAGCGACAAGTCCCTTATTCCTGGAGCAGGTATAACAAAAATTCCAATTAGCCTAGGAATCAATATAACAAAAGAAGAAACAATCATTGGAAGCCTAACAGTAACAAGGAGCTCTTTTGCTTGCCAACTTGGTAACTAATTAGGCCACTTCACAAATAACAGTCCTTATTATTATGAGCAAGCATAGACCCAATGGCAAATTGTGCATCTTCTAGTGGAACTTCTTACAATAATTGGCTAATTGATTCTAGGGCTAACACTCACATTACAAACAACTTGGCAACTCTTGCTTTTCATTTCAAATATGGTGGACTTGATGAACTTCAAATTGATGATGGTTCAGTCCTAGAGATCACACACATAGGTAATACAACCATATCGAATCATCTCTCCCCCTCAATAATGTATCATGTGTGGCACGAGCCTTATGTAATCTTATCTTTATGTCTCAACTTTGTATGAACACTAATTCCTTTGTTGAATTTCATCCATCTACTTTTACGTGAAAGATTGTCACGTAAGGGCGATTCTGTTTCAAGGGCCAAACAAACATAGAGTTTACCAAATTCCCAACAAGGGAAACTTTAATTCTCCATCGGTGGCATTAGTTGGTGAACATTTCTCAAATTTAAATTGGCATTCACATCTTAGGCATCCTTCTTCAAGAATTTTACAAAACATTATTTGTAGTTTTCATTTACTAGTTCTCCATAAAAGTGCATCTGAGTGTTGTAAATTATGTTTGTGCTTTAAAAGTCACAAACAACCTTTTGGTCCATCAACTATTCAAATTCATGCTCCTCTTGATGTGATTTCTCAAATATTTAGGGTCTTACCCCAATTTCTTCAATTAATTACAATTGATGGAAATAATTCTTTCACACTTTTTATTAATCATTCTATGCGTTATGTATGGATCTAGCCATTAAAATGAAAATTTGATGTCTCCATGATATTTCCTATGTTCAAGACTCTTGTGGAAAAACAATTTGGTACTACTATCAAATCATTTTATTCCAATGGGGGTGGTGAGTATGATAGTCTTTGTCACTATCTTGTTGATCATGGTATTTCTCATTTTACAACTCCACCTTACAAACTTGAACTTAATGGTAATAGTGAATAATGCAATTGACAAATTATTGAAACTACACTCACACTCATGCACTAAGCTAACCTACAAACCTGTTTTTAGTCTTATGCAGTCACTATTGTTGTTTATCTTATTAATCGACTACCCTTTTCAACCATATCCTTTAAATCTCCATTTAAAAAATTGTTCCTCATTAAACCTAATTATTTCAAATTGAGAATTTTTGGGTGTGTATGTTGTTCTTGGCTAAGGCCTTATAATAATAACAAACCCAACTCATGGTCACATCATTGTTTATTGTTAGGTTATTCAATAGAAAATCTTGGTTACAAATGTTTTGATCTTGAATCCCAAAAAATTTGTACTAATGTCGTGTTATGTTTAATGAAAATTTCTTTCCTTTTAAAATAAATTTTGTGTCCATGTCCAATCAAATTAATATGGAAACTTAGTTAATGCCAAAACCAATGCCGACTAGTATTGAGATGCATTCCTCGTCTAATTCACCATCATGCCCTGAGGAGTATGTCTTGTCCCCTGTAGTTATCTCACCTCAAGGAACCCATATCCTTTGTTCCCCTTCACTGGCCCAAATTCCATCCACTAACTCAAGCCCATCCACACCACAACCTACCCACAACTCAAGCCAATCCCATAGCCCAACAATGTTTGACCCATCCTCACCTCCATCCAAATTCACAAATTGAAGTCTTTCCTATTCACGTTGTTCTCCATCTTCATCATCATCTAATAGCTCACAGCCTTGAGTGTTATCAAAATTCCAATGTCCACCAACTTGCGAAGTCCACTCAAGCACATTCCTCCAATCTATACTCACCCCATGGTAACAAGATTTCAAAACTTAATCTTTAAACCCAAATAATTATTCCTAGCCACCATATCCCCTACCTAAAATTTGATAGAACCTTCGTGCGTCGCTCAGGCTCTTAAAGATCCAATTGGAGGTAGGCTATGTTTGATGAATTCTTTGCACTTGTCCATCAAGGCACTTGGGATTTGGTACCTCGGTCTCCTAATCAGAATGTTATTGGATCTAAATAGGTCTTTCAATTGAAGCATAAGGTTTATGGGAGCATAGAGCATTACAAGGCATGTCTTGTAGCAAAAGGTTTCCATCAACAACCTGGCAATAATTATTCAGAAACCTTCAGCCCAGTGATTAAACCGACAATCATTAGAATAGTGCTCTTTATTGCTATAAGTAAGAATTGGCTCCTTTGGCAATTAGATATTAATAATGCCTTTCTCAGTGGTACTCTTGATGAGAAAATATTTATGCAACAACCTATCAATTTTGTTGATGAGAAGTTTTAGTTCAAGTTTATCAATTATGCAAATCATTGTACAAGTTGAAATAGGCCCTTCGTGCTTGGTTTTGAGAATTAAAGAATTTTTCTAATTACTCAAGGACTTTGTTGTTCTAAGTCTGATCCCTCTCTGTTTATTTTAAGGAAATCTAAGGTTGTTGTTTATTTCCTTGTCTACATTGATGATATCTTAATCGCTAGAAATTCTACTCAAGTTGTCGATCAACTACTATCTTTACTCAATTCACTGTTTTCTTTGAAAGATCTTGGTCCTTTGCTTTTTTTTTTTCTTTTTATTTTGGGTGTGGAAGCTATCACTACTTCAATTGGTTTGTTCCTTAGCCAACATAAGTAGATTGGAAAAATTTTACAGAGAACACAAATGTTTGAAGCTAAGGTCATTAGTACCCCTTTGGCATTCTCTTGCTCCTTACAACAGGCTACTAGCAATACTTTAACAGATCTTATACTCTATCCCCAAATTGTTGGTGGATTGCATTATTTGTCTCTTACTCACTCGAACATATCCTTCATAGTAATAGGCTTTCTTAGTTCCCTTATGGTCCTATGAATTTTCATTAGCAAGTTGTTAAACGAGTGTTACAATATCACAATGGTACACAATATCATGGTTTACTTCTACGACCTCAGCAAAATTTGTCCTTGCATGCATTTTTTTATTCCAACTAGGCTAGTGATCGAGATACTTGTATATCCACCACTAATTTCATTGTATGTTGCTCATAGATCTATGGAAGCAAAATACTATACTTTTTCTACTGCATCCTTTGAACTGGTTTGGGTTCTAAATCTTTTAACTAAGCTTGTTATTTCCTATCTTGCTTCACCTCCATTGTTTGGTGATAATCTTGGTGCCACGTATTTGAGTAGTCATATGGTCATGCATTCACAAATGAAACATATTGCCATTGATCTTCATTTTGTTCGTGATTAAGTTGAACAACAAGTCTTTCATGTGGCACATATTTCTTCCAAGGATCAATAGGCTGATGGTTTCACTAAACCCTTTCCTAACACATGATTTTTACTATTGTGGTCCAAGATTGTCATCACTGATGGCTCCTCCATCTTGCTATTAAATGAGGATTTGATTCTCTAGATTATCATTGATTTCCTATTATTATAGTTATATTGTTTCTTTCCTTGTATTGCTTATTTCCTTAGCTTTGGAGAACACAGTACAAACCTTGTATATATATGAATTCAATTATAAATAAGAAACAAGCAATTCAACCTATCTTTTCCATGCTTTATCAATGCTAAAATGAATGTTAAAGAGGTGACAATTCTTTTCATCATTGTCTCAATAATTCCTTGAAAGAGGTGACAATGGCCATGTTGGACTGGAAGCACCACCTACTCATCCAAGCATTGTTGACATGTCGACCTCTAATAAAGGAGTTCCTTTGATTGTTATGGTGAGAATAATTCTCCCTCCCTTTCCCCCACCCTTTGTGGTCCTCTGATACTTTCCTTCAAACTCATGAGATTTATTCAATTTGTTACAATTACCAGCTTGAAGGTTGACAATCCTCTATATGGTTCTACTCTAATTGATTATGTAAGACCTTTTATCATCCTAATATCCCTTTTATTCTTACATTTAAGAGATGCTTGAGTAAATTTTGTTATGTGTCACACAATCTTTATTAAGGTATATTTTCTTCACTTTTCTTCACTTTTCAAGCTCATTTTAGGTTGTGGATTAATTTTGCATCAATGGAGATTGATCCTAACATTTCAAAATGGTTTGTTCTAGTAAGGGATACGGTGTTTTCCTTCCTCTTGTGAGTTGTTTTTACAACTTTTGAAATTTTTTATAAGTGATTTTCACATTCCTCTTTTTGGTCAAAACATGTAAAACTTTTTCCAAATTCTAAATTTCTTTTTTTTTTTTTTTGGTTGCATAGGAGATGTTGGATATGGGATTTT
Organism: Rubroshorea leprosula; assembly: GCA_020521535.1. NCBI lineage: Eukaryota > Viridiplantae > Streptophyta > Magnoliopsida > Malvales > Dipterocarpaceae > Rubroshorea > Rubroshorea leprosula. The sequence goes on from BPVZ01000090.1 coordinate 253,365, forward strand.
CAACATAGGTTGTTGGGATTTGGTTAAGTGGTATTTTTTTTTTAAAAAAAAAAAATTGATTTTGATTCTGTTATCATAGACCATAATGCTCGAAGCATAATTGTTGCATGTGACTGAAATTGTTTAATAAGTGGAGCCTTATTTGGAAATTTAGAGTGTTCTACAACACAAATTAGGAAAGAAGACAATAAAGTAAACACAGATTTTGGCCACTATTTGTGAAAAGGTATAGGGCATTTCTCTTTCAAATGTATGTTTCTTTAATACCCAATGTTATCCATTTTATGAAACTTATAATGGCTATTGATTCCAACTTATGAATTTATTAAGTTAGTTAATTGGGAAACTATCACTGCTTTCTAATTAGGATAGGGGCATTAATTTGGCAAACTTCAGAAGTTATCATTGATATGGTTGACTCTAAAGACATAACTGAACCAAACAATGATGGATGAAGAAAAGAGATATAATTGTTTCTTACGTTTCATAATTGAAAAGCATATGATTTTTAGAATGAAGGAATAATCTATATTTTTTTTTTCATTTAAAATAGGAAGTAGATATCTTGATGAGTTGAAACTATATAATTATATGTTTTTTCTTCAAAGTATGTACATTGCTTATATGCCAAATGGATAAGAATATTAGATTGATTTGAAACTTATTAGAGTGAAACTTAATTCACAATTCATGACCTTAAAATTTATAACATACTAATGTAACTCCATCTCAATCGGTTTTGAATTGCTTTCTTCTCTTGGGACAAAAAAAAAAAAAGTTCAAACTCGTGTTTTTACTTTATTATTCAATTTATCTTGAAATCAAAATCCATTATAGGGGTTTTGCATCAATTTCTTTTCTTCTATGTTAATGTGACATGAAATAACAGATTAGTAAAATTGAATTTGGTGTAGGCAAAACATTTGGAATTGTTTTGCTTTATGATTATGAGCTTCATTTGTTAGATATTAAGCTTGAAATGATGAGTAATGGAACTTATTTATGTTAACAAGATGATTTTGGAACCATGCACAATGTTTTGCTTTCATGGTTAGGAACAACTCCTTTTAATTAGAGGATAGGGACAACCAAATGCAATAAAACATGTGAGATGGGAAGTGACATAATATAATGGATTGACATGGGTACTTTTCTTTATCTCATTTCAAAATTTTTGTTTCTTAGCTGTTCATGGTTAGAGGTTTTAAAAGAGGAGATGATTGTAAATTCAAAGTTGAAAGGAATCAACATGTATTAACTTCTTCTTTTTTTTTTTAATGAAAACATGTACTAATTTTAAGTAGGCTTAATTTAGCAATCTTGTCTTTTGAAGTCAAATATAAAATGCATGAACACAACTTCAAACAAATAGTATCTTAGAGGGGGAGAGCATTGATTGACATTTGGAATGGTCTTCAATTGATGACCGGAAAAATGGTGTTTGGAAAAGAGACATAGCTTCTAAGGTATGTAGATTTTCATTTTGTGATTCTACAATTTTTTCACATTTTAGTTTAGGGTATGAGTCTTCTTCTTCCTCTTCATCAAGATTGCCTTTACAAAACTGGCTGGATGTTGTGAGTTCATTTTGTTCTCTTCAACTTTCTTCTATGAATTGTTTTTATCTTTTTGGCCACTTCAATTTTCTTCTTCTTCTTCTTCATCTTCCCCTTTAACACAAAAGGAAATAATTATTTCGCATTTTCTTTAATCTCTTTTCACCCTCTTGGTCTGTTTCAAAATTTTGAATTTAAGACTTTTAAACTTAAAATCTCAAACTTTTCTATAAGTAGTATAGATGGGAATCAAAATAAAAATATGAAGTGAGAGTTGTTTACTTTGAGAATATTGTCTAAGTAGTAGGATCTGCTATATAATTTGGCTACACATGTATTATGTTATTATATACATGATGGAGACATACAATCTTATGTCACAGGTTTCCTGTAGCTTTAGTTGCATAATTTTCTTAATATGATTCCTTCTGTAGGTTAAAAACATGTTAGTTATTTCATAGTTGCTATAGTGGCATCTGCACCTTCATGAGTGTGCGGATGAAGAAGACTCAAGGTTTGCCACAAAAACACCACCCTTATATTTTATTTTAGTGTCACAAAATATACCAACATCATCTTCCAAATGAAAAAGATCAGAAATATCTATATATTTTTCACACTTATATATACTCTTTTTTAGAAGCTTTATCTGAAGATGGTTTGTTTGGAAAAAGGCAATGCTAAATACTGAGGCTGCAACTGGAGGTATTAATCCCTATCCTTTTGTGGATATTTTTGTTATTCTTGAAGTTTATCTAGTTTCTTTTGCATTGTGTGCTTCAACTTTTAGGCCTTTTATATATTGAGAGTATTGACATAAAATTAAGAACAACAAATGATTAATTGTGTCTCATTTTCTGTTGTAGAAGTTAGTTAGCTATTTAAGGTTAAACTAACATAACAGACTTCACTATTTAGCCTTGGCAATGTTTTGTGAGTTTGTGGTTGATATACCTTACCCAATGTGAAAATGTGTTTTAGGAAATATTGAAAACATGGGAATTTTATGTACGAGTTACATTATATTGGATACTCAATTAAGTGATTTGATTCTGTGTGATTGAAAGTTCCAAACTTTGACCATGAATATGTGAAGACTTTATTTTGGCTATTATTGTATACTCAACTGAGCCTTCATTCCTATCCCATTCTTTCATCTCTCACTTTCTTTTTTTAACTTTCATTTTTGAACAAAATCAGAAATATAGAAATCCATGCAATTTGAAAGCCTTGCATGAATTCTCTATTTTCTATCCGAATTTATGAATTTTTATTTTTCTGAAACAAATAAAACTACAAGTTATGTTATATTATTGAAACTTTTACAAACTATAATACATATGTGTTCATTTAAAATTGACCTATTTAGTGTTGGACCCAACACCATACCCTACAATGTAGGGTTGTCCTACTAGTTTAATAATAAACGTAGCAATAATAATATACTCCATATATCAGTCACTGATCATCTGGGTTACCATTGAACATCTTCTTGAATCGTGCCACCTTTAATGCTATAACCACAAGTATCCAGTGTTTGACATCATCCACCCATTGAAAATATGCATATCTCCAACTTTTCACAAAAATCAAAGTTCCAACAACTCCCCAAAATCCAGTTGCAAAGCCTGACATCACGACAATGTAAAACCACATTCTTTTAAGTGCACCTTCATTGTTGTCCTTGAAGTTGGTGATTGTCGGAGGCAGCGTGTCATTTGAGCATTTCATCAAGAGTGGAGTTCCACAGAGATGAGGATTACCGGTGTAAATGGTTGGATCTTCAAGTGTTTGAAGCTGATAGCCTGTTGGAATTGGCCCTGACAAGTTGTTGTAGGACAAGTTGAGGTGGCTTAACTTGGTTAAATTTGACATGCTGTTCGGGATTGTTCCTGAGAGGCCATTTTGGGAGAAATCAAGAGATTCCAAATTCTCCATTTGTCCAATTTTCTCGGGGATCTTTCCTGAGAGATGATTTTGAGACAAATTCAAATTGTGCAAATTCTCAAGGAAAATAAGCTCCTCTGGTATGGGTCCTGTTAGCTTGTTACTCGAAAGATCTATACTAATCTGGAGTCTCAGAGTCGTTTTTTTGTACTCAAGGTATCTCCCTTTCACAACCTCCAACAAATGCGCCAAATCCAAATACGTAGGATCAAAGACGTAGATCATATTTGCTGCATTCATCATAACTGGAAACTTTCCAAGACAAGGAGGAATCCTTCCTGTCAAATTGTTATCTGCAAGATCTAGAATTTGCAATTGAGAGAAAGAGCACAATTCCAAAGGAATATAACCAGAAACCAAATTTCTTCGTAGTCGAAGAACTTTTAAAGCATGGTTGCCAGTCTTACCCCCCACAATGCTTGTTAAATTTCCAGAGATTTTATTTTCACCCAAATCCAAAATTGTTAAAGAAATCAAGTTTTTCAAGACCAAATGTAGTTCCCCTTGGAGACTATTGTTGTTCAAGAGCAATACAAATAAAGAAGAAAATTGCCCCATTGTGCTCGGAAATAAGCCCGAAAGATTGTTAGAAGAGAGATCAATAAAATTGAACGATTGATCATTTCTCCAACAATTAGGAATACTTCCAGATAACATATTGTTTGAGAGATCAAGAAATAGCAAAGCTTTTGAATTGCACAATGACTTTGGAATTGAACCGTTCATGAGGTTATTTGTAAGAGATAATCCATATAGCCCTGGCATCACATGACCGATGTTTTCTGGAAGAGGACCTGAGATGCTAGCATTAGAGAGATCAACTATCTTTATTCTCTTGAGCAATTGAAGCCATTTAGGAAATCCTGTTCCAAATTTACAAGATGCCATGTAGATATATGCAAGGTAAGGAGGAGGTCTCCAGTTAGATTTCATCTCACAACTCAAGTTGTTAGACCCAATGTCTAAAGATATCAACTTGAATAGGTTTGCAAAGTGAGCTTCTGAAATGGCACCTTCCAAAGAATTACGTGCAACGGACAAGAGTTTCAGGTTGGAAAGCTTACTGATACTATCTGGAAGTACCCCATTCAATTTATTTGAATGAAAGTACAAATGCTCCAGGTTAGAAAGTTGCCCAATGCTCTCTGGAATATTCCCACTCAATTGATTTGCAGAAAGATCTATGAACTCTAACTTAGAAAGTTGCCCGATGCTATCTTGAATACTGCCACTCAATTGATTTCTAGCAAGATATATGCTCCTTAACTTAGAAAGTTGTCTGATGCTGTCTGGAATACTCCCATTTAATTGATTTGCAAAAAGATATATGCTCCTTAACTTAGAAAGTTGTCCGATGTTATCTGGAATACTCCCATTCAATTGATTGTTAGACAAATCAATGATCTCTAACTTAGAAAGTTGACTGATGCTATCTGGGATACTCCCACTCAATTTGTTGCTAGAAAGATATATGCTTTCTAACTGAAAAAGTTGCCCGATGCTATCTGGAATACTCCCACTCAATTGATTACTAGAAAGATATATGCTCTTTAACTTAGAAAGTTGCCCGATACTATCTGGAATACTCCCACTCAATTGATTGCTAGAAAGATATATGCTCTCTAACATAAAAAGTTTCCCAATACTATCTGGAATACTCCCATTCAATTGATTGCTAGAAAGATATATGCTCTCTAACTTAGAAAGTTGCCCGATGCTATTTGGAATACTCCCACTCAATTGATTCCCAAAAAGATATATGCTCTCTAACTTAGAAAGTTGTCCGATGCTATCTGGAATACTCCCACTCAATTGATTACCAGAAAGATCTAGGCTCTCTAACTTAGAAAGTTGTCTGATGCTATTTGGAATACTTCCATTCAATTGATTGTTAAAAAGATAAAGAAACGATAATGAAGTCATGTTTTGGAGAAAAAAAGGTACTGGACCATGAAAAGAGTTCTGTGAAATATCAAAGTGCTGAATATTTTGAAGAAATGTAAAATTAAGGGGATGGCTGCGATATGGTAGGTGAGAATTTTTTAGACTACAGCCTGACAGACTTAACCATGAGAGTGAAGGAAGCATGCCAAGTACTTGAAACAAGTTTGATGATGTAAGGCCTAGATTTACTCCACTCATATCAAGAAATGCCAATGAAGTCATGTTTTGGAGAAAAATAGGTATTGGAGCATGAAAAAAGTTCCACGAAATATCGAAGTGCTGAATATTTTCAAGAAATGTAAAATTAAGGGGATGGCTGTCAAATGGTAGGTGAGAATTTTTTATACTACAATCTGACAGACTCAACCATGATAATGAAGAAAGCATGCCAAGTACCTGCAACAAGTTTGATGAGGCATGGCTTAGATTTACTCCACTCATATCAAGTTGTTGCATAGAGGAAAGATGAGAAATCTACTGAATGTCATCATCAACCTTCAATGCTCCGCCATAATAGTCAGCAAGATCAAGAACATGAAGCCTCGTAAGATTTCCAAGTTCACCTGGAATTCTTCCTTTGAAGTTCATAGAAGAGAGATTTAGGTACCTTAGCTGCTTCATCAAACCAAAGGAGGGTGGAATAAGGCTACTGTTGACGTCATTTCCACTCAAGTCCAGGTGTTCCAAGTACCTTAGTTTGAGCAAACTTGAAACAACCTCCTCTGCATCATCAATCAAGTACAATTGAGGTTGATCAAATATGGATCCCCTAACTTGAAGCGAGACAACATGTCCGCTATTTTTGTCACAGCCTATTCCTCTCCATTCACAACAGTCATTGCCTTTCCAAGAAGACAACATATCAGAAGAATCATTGAAACAAAATTTGAACTTCAAGAGGGCTTTTCTCTCCCCCTCTATACAATTGAAGCTCGTCTTCCCACCGGAACAGAACTCTGCAGCTCCAAAGAACAATACAGCCACTAGAACAAGCATAGCACGGAAAGTTTCCCTCATGTTTATGGTTTCAATATTGTATGGAAGATGGATGTGGTTTTTAATGTTGGTTGCGCATTAATATATAGTCTCATGGATAGGCAAGTTAAACACGTTTTTCGAAAAACTTGGCCCACACATTTTTTGAAAAACTTGGTCCTGTGAGCCAAGTGGTATTAGTCACTCTTGTAAGGTTCACATATCCTTTCCAAAGGGCAACGGTTTTAACCGGTCCTATGACTAATATGTTTAAAAAAAAAAAAACACGTTTTCCAAAAATTACCCTAAAGAAAAAGATTCCGAGTAAGTAATTAAAGCAGTCAATTTTTATATTTCAATCATTATCACTCAGGCGCGTTCGCCAAGACTTGGATGTCATTTTGGTCCTTAAAGTCAATTTAATTAATGCTTTCATTGTCCTTTTGCCCCACCATATTAATAATATAGCTTTTACAGGTCTTGTGCTACTGTTGTGCAACGTGAAGACAGGAAAGGTATGAAAAATGGCTTTCCATTCTTGGAGATATCTGTGGTTCGTAAAAATTCTCTCTTTTTACCCATCATGGAAATATTGTGTGGAAGATTAGTTGATTTTAATTTTTCTTGGATAGCCGACGACTTTTTTTTTTTGTTTTTTTTCAGATATATGATTTTTAATTTTGGTTGCACATTGTCTATATATATATATATATATATATATAT
>BPVZ01000090.1:283196-293200 GCA_020521535.1 Rubroshorea leprosula
TAAAATTAATTTTTGAATTTTTTTTTTTAACAAAATTTCAAATTTGAAAGAAAAGAATTTACTTTTTAAAACAAATTTTTTTAAAACTTTTCCAAGAATCCTCAATATATATATCATAAATTAAACAAAAAACAGAAATTGATAGATTCAATATAATTTAAGAAGATACATCAAATAGATCAAGAAATTTTGTTGTTATATGAATAGTAAGTATTTTAAGAAAAAAGTGCATATCAATCTTGATTTCTAAAAAAATTGGAGTCCCAACCTTAAATTGTTTATTTAATTAAAACTCAAATTTTAATTTTAAAAAATTATCTTATTAAATATTGATATTTAAATTTAAATTTTGATTATATTGAGATATATAATGAATTTCTAAATTTAGATATCAACATTTAATAAGATAAAATTTTAGTTTTCATATATAAGTTGGGATTCTAATTATTTTTTAAAATCAAAACTAATACGTATTAATTTCATATTTTAAAAGTATATTATATGAGTTCTACATTAATGAAAAACTATGAAATAGTGAATTCAAATGCTTTAGAATCCAAATCTTAGTATCACTTAATTCAATTTACTGTTTTAATTAATTAAATCAAATCTTTCAATTTTAATTATTCAAATAAAATTAAAATTAATTAATTTTAATACTTAATCTTTGCAGCACGATACTTAATTTTTATGATAATCTTACTTAAAACGATTAACACTAGAGAAATTAACTCATCCTTATTCTCGAATTAAAAAAAAAAAATCAAGTTTTTCTTTTTCAATATCAATCAGATAAAAAACCAAAAAGAAAAAAATGAAAATTTGTCCCTAGGTTGGATTTGGGGTATGGCACTTCGGTTAATGAGTTTGGATTAAATTTGGGCTTCAGGCCGAAAAACCTTGGGCTGAACTGCATTGCCGTAATGCTGTTTCAGAAAGGAGCCCACATGAGGAGCGCGTTTCAGTTATCCACATACTTTGTCTGCTCTTCGCTGATTTATTATACGACCGTCGTTCCGAATCCCATTGTTCCTCGGCCTGAACCCTTAACCCCTCTTTCAACGGTTAAACCCCTCCGTCTCTGCTTCCATTCTTACTCTCCACAACCTCGAAGCCTCACCCTCCCGATTTGGTGAGCAAAAGGCAGAAATTAGCTCGGAAGAGATACAAAGAGGAACACCCAGAACTGTTTCCAAAACCAGAGCCAAAAGACCCAAATGAAAAGAAGAAGAAGAAGCAAAAGAAGAGCAAGTTCAAGCGGAAGTAGGCAGAATGTAAAGAACCAAAAGACCCAATAAACCCATTAAGAAAGGGATCAAAAGACACCCACTTAGAGTCGCTGGCCTGAAGCCTGATGAGAGCTGTTTTATATGCAAAGCCAAGGACTATATCCCCAAGAATTGCCCTCAGAAAGCTCAGTGGGAGAAGAACAAGTTTTGTTCTGTTTCATGATTTTCAGTTTTGTGCACATGTTATGTTTCGTGGGGTCTGTATTTCTGGCGCCGTAATAGTCATGCAAAAGTCGGTTCTGCTTGGAACTCAGAAGTTATTTTTTGTTATTTCCGAAGATGCTGAATTTGACAAGGTAATGAAAGTTGGGGATTGTTGGTTTGGTTGTTTTCTTGTTGTGTGGAGAGAACTGAAAATGGTGCTATTGTTGTTTCTTATGGGATACTTGCAGATATGTTTGCTTTGCCGGCAACGAGGGCATAGTCTCAAGAACTGCCCTATCAAGAATGATGAGAATATGGATAAGAAGTTGTGCTATAGCTGCGGAGAAACTGGGAATTCACTTGCCAAATGTTCACAACCTCATCAAGACAGTTCTTGGCCTTTTAGTTCAACTAAGAATGCTTTAATAGGATTCTGTAAATATGACTACAGTTTTCTCTTGAAGAAAATTGGTGTAATTTGGTGCTGCATTCGCTGTTGTCTGTTTTTCTAGTGATTTGACGTGTCATAAGTGTAATGTAGTGGATTTTGCAAGTGTAAAATTACCTCAGCAATTCACTTAAAAGTTTACATGAAAGTGTGGTTATATTTAAAGAATTGCCTGCAGAGTGGGCAATTATTATCTTAATAGGAAATGGCTCAAGCTAGAAAATTTGGTCTACAGATTGGCCTGCGATTAACTTGTACATACTGCCATCATTTTACAGGTTGGAAGTTCATGTTAGAATTTGTTGAAAATATACTGAAGAGGTTACTGAATTAGGATCTTTCTTCCTCTCTCTTGCTAGTGTTTGTGTTTGTAAATTGGACAATCCCTACTTTGTTGATCCTTTTTTTTTTTTTAACAACAGGGAACTTCAAGAAGGCAGGGCCACGGGGCCCTTTGGACCCATCCACCCCAGCATCAGCCCAGGGCCACTCAGCTCTTTGGCCTTACGTTGTTGATATATAAATTCATGTTTATGGAGTTAAAATCCATCAAAAGATCAAAACTCATTGCACATTTGAATGATCTTTTGTATATCTGTGTTTGAACTCCTCATCATTTGTTGCCATGAATGGTGATTATTATGTTCTGGCATTGTAGGTGGAACTAAATTTGCACTATGCTTTATTTGTAATGAACATGGTCATTTGAGCAAGAATTGTCTACAAAATACTTATGGGATCTATCCAAAGGTACACCTGTCCTTCGCCATCATTAGCTTGTTTGTTTAATCAGTGCAGAGTCTAGTATATTTTTGGGAATTAAAACATGTTTATAATGTAGATATCCTTTACCCTTCTTTGTTGAAATTGGCATTTGATAGGTGCATTTTTCTTCTATTTTCTATGGGGTGGTGGTTGCAAAATATGTGGTAGTGTTACTCATTTGGCTAAAGATTGCCCTAATAAAGGCAGCGAAGTTCCTCCTACTGCTGGCAAAGAAGGCAACACATGTAAACTTGTTACTACCAAAGTACCAATAGCAACACTTATCCCAACTATCTGAAGTTTGTTTAAATTAACATGACTTTTGCTATATATATTTTGGGGCTACGACCTATGAGGATTAGTTTTATGCCAGGAAAGATGAGTGGCAACCCACAAATCATATCTTAGTTTTGAAATGACAAATAGGAGCTTGAAATTTGATAGAAGACAGATTTTGTAAAATGTTCCTGAGACAGGGCCAATTATTCTCACATTGATGCAATCTAAATAAATCATGAATAGGTTTAGTTTGCTGCCCACTGTAGCTGCAATTCTGCAATTCTATTCTCGTAGGAAGGTCATGGAGGTTAATGGTTTTGGGAATACAAGAAATAGGCTGCATGTAATACCTGTGGAAATATTGAGACTGATTCTGGCAAGAATATCCCGTAAAAGTATTGAAATATTTATTGGCCTGTTTGGTTAATAATCTGAATCTGATAGGGAAAAAATCAGAGGTTGTTGGATTCATTAGCTTCTACATGTTCAACCAGTTTGGTGAGGGTTCTGATAAATATATGCTTTGCTTGCTTACTATTGAGATTTTTTTATGCTTATTGTCAATTGAAGACACAAAATTAATTCAAATAACTAGGATGGAAAAGGAGTCCTGATTTGCTCCACCCTACATCACTGATGTTGTCAAAGAAACCTTTTATAACCTTTTTTGAGACACTTGTCTGTGAATAATGAATTCAACATGACACGTATGATAAAGAGCAGGGTAAGTTATATGGTGATCTTACCTTCTTTGAGTGTCATCTGAATAAAGCAATGACAAAGACACAGCTGCTAATTGATGGAAGTAAAATTTATGCTGGTGTAGAGTATTATAAGATGTTCCTGCTTATGCATTCTTCAAATTTCCTATGCACGAATGCTCTGCAGTTTATCATGGTCCTAAAGTTTCCTTTCTTGCTAAACTTTATCCTATGGTCTTCACTTTTTCCCTTTCCCTGTTGCTTGCTAAATAAAATCTTTTTCCTATTTTGATTCTGTTTTCAGCAATTGAAAATGAGGATAGGCCAAGACGACAGATTACCAAATTCACTAGTGGGGATGATCTTGATGACGACTTCAGGGTAGAAGATTCTGCATCAAAAGTCCAAAATACTTCTAATTCAAAAGACATGAATGTAAAATCAAAGAAGAAACAGGGCCCTAAAGTAGTCAAGTTTGTAGGATAAGAAACTCTTTGGTGACTAATTTCAAGAGTGCTTGTTGTAATCCATGTCAAGAATAATTCTAAATCCCGGAATTTCTGCTATAGAATTGAATGTATTCTCCCTTAATGTTACTTCAACAGGAATTCACTTTTTTATGTAACCAGTCATAATGTATTTTTACGAAAAGTGGTTCATAGCTGGATTATGTTGAATTGTAGTAAACTATAAAACATTTTTTATTAGATTAGGATGAGATCTTTCCATTTAATGACTGATGTTTTACAGTCTGAATAACAAATGCTTACTCATTTTTTTGTGTCACCCTGCTCCACATTATTGGAAATTAACCCTTTTTCATTGTTAATTTTCTGTTCCCTTAAGCGTTGATTTCTTGGAATGGATAATTAAGAAAAGATATACTGTTGTGATGGCGCAAAGTTTGTATCTTAAGTTAAATTTGTTTGGTGAAACTACTTAAATTGTATTGACTGCTAAATAAATAATACCATACTAAATTCTAACCCTTAAAACTTTTGGAAGAAGAAATAGACTATATAACCAAAAGAGAACTATGATTGAAATTTTTTGTCATTTTTTTGGGAAACCATGGGGAGGAGGAAGTTCATCCCATAGGTAAAGTAACTTAGTGTTTTTTTCTTTTTACTAAAAAAAAAAGAACATAATTTAGTTTTTATTTAATCATATTTCTAATAAGATCGATATGGTGAAGTTGAAGGTATGTCAAACTTAATTTTTAAAAAGTGCATTTAGATTTTTTTTAGTTTTTAAAATTTTTTATGATTATCATATTCGAATTTATGATATAACATTTTTACATAAGCTACAGATATATCAAATATGTTCTAAAAATGTTAATGAATTTTAACTTTTCCTAAACTGAAACTACAAATTTATAACTTAAAGAACGGAACTTTTTCAGCAAAAAACATTTTATGGTTAGTAAAATTTGTCAACTTATAGAATTATTTGTGCTCATCAATATATTATATAATTCCACAATTTCTGATCTCAATGGAAGTTTTCATGCTGTACCTCTCTTTTAAGTCTTCAGGGCTAAAAGGTTGAGGGTTGCAAGGAAATCTTAGAACCTTGGGTACGGCTCACTATCTAGGCCCTGCAATGTGTTTTGTATTGATTCCAACCCAAAATGCCATACATTACATGAAAATGAATCTTTATAAAACGGCTACCATCATTAGTGCATCATTAGATTCGGTATTGAGCAAAATTGATACAATGCAGTAAAACGCATGTGTAAAATGATTGTTCTTATTAGTTGGGAGTCGGACCCATCATCCCAAAACTGCTGTTCCAGTCAGATCACCATTGCTGCTCTTAATTACTTGAAGCCTACATTGCTTCTATTTTTTTTCACCTGGATGGATTCTTCTTCTTCGGGTTTCCTTTATTCGTTTTTTGAGTAAAGTCTACGTTTGCTCTGATGCATTTTCCAGGCTTTCCGTTCCTCCCACTCGTCCTGTTGAATGTTGGGGTTAGACAAATTAAGGACGTGTTCGGGAGTCCCTGATAAATATAACCTAAATTCTGCAAAAACGTAAAGAAAATTATTATTGGACCTTAAACCATAAGAGCCGATTTGGCCTAGTGTTTGAATACTATAAAAGCTAAAAGTTAATTAAAAGTTGTTCTAATTTTTTAAAAGTTGATTTTAGTTTCAAGTAAGTTTTTATGTTTTTAAATTATGAATTTAATAATAATTATTAATATTTAAAAATTTTATAATTATTTTAATTGAATTTATAATTCAGTATTTTTGTAAAAGATTTATTCAAATAATTCTACCAAAACTACTACTAGGACAAATAACTTTTTTTTACCATTAGGACAAATAGTATTTGGTCCTCATTTTTTTCTCTCTTATAGCATTCGACAATTCTAAGTTATTTTGATGTTTTATAATTAATACTGTACCATATTGTAAAATGTAAATTATCAAATTAAGAAGTTTTGCTACTACAATTAATGATCTTGCTTGTAATGATGGTTCTTGTTATGAAATCAAAATTATAAAATATTGCCATAGTATATAAAATAAATACCAATTCATCAATAAATTATCTAATAAATACATATTGTTATCTATCCAATAAATACATATCTTCATATGAAAATGTCAACATACTAATTTTTAATTTTTACCATAGAGGTGGTTAGAATGAACTTCGAGAGATTGTTGATTTTCATGTCAATTTGAAAGAAAAATGATGCAAAAATGCCTATAAATTTAATTGAATATCTTTAATAAATAAATATAAAAAGAATATTTACTAAAGATATTTAAATAATTTTTAAAAAATAATCAACGTGTCTCAAATGATTAAAGATCTAAAATTTCAAGTTAAAAATCTAAGATTAAAAAACTTGAACCAGGTGGAGAGGGGCTAATAGAGAGGAGAGTAGTATTTTTTATTGTATAATTTAGTTATTTGATGTAAAAAAAAAAACATTTACAAAATCCAAACGCTGTCTTACCGAAATCGGTTTCTTTTAGGTCCATACTGCCTGTCACGTGATACTCCATGAAATCACGTGCTCCTTTTACACCTTTCATTGCCCACTTTTATCCACGTGCCCGCCAGAGCGTCACTCTCCAACCCCGTAAAATGCGCGTCAAACAGCCCCCGCCCAACCGCGCTAATTAAATTCCCAACAACCAGAATCCCCAGGGTTTTCCCAATTCAAAATTCAAATTCCGCCTCAATCCTAACGCCGCCGTCAAACCTAACGGAAACCCATCTTCCCTCACCCCCTCCTGCATATAAACCCACATCAAATTCTCTTCCTCGTTTCCACCAACCATAACCATCCCGCACTCAAAACCTTGCTCAGTTCAGAACCCCAGCCCGTGAAGATGCGTGAGATTCTCCATATTCAGGGAGGCCAATGTGGCAACCAGATCGGAGCCAAGTTCTGGGAGGTGGTTTGCGCTGAACACGACATCGATTCCACCGGCCGGTACCAGGGGAACAACGATCTGCAGCTGGAGCGCGTTAATGTCTACTACAATGAAGCCAGTTGCGGTAGGTTCGTGCCTCGTGCGGTGCTCATGGATCTGGAGCCTGGGACCATGGACAGCGTTAGATCCGGGCCGTACGGGCAGATATTTCGGCCGGACAACTTCGTGTTCGGGCAGTCCGGTGCTGGTAATAACTGGGCAAAAGGTCATTACACTGAAGGAGCTGAGTTGATTGATTCCGTCCTTGATGTGGTGCGCAAGGAGGCCGAGAACTGTGATTGCTTGCAAGGTAATGTGCTCTTTTCATGTTTTCTGAAAGCTTTTGGAAATTCATTTCCCAATTGTTTTTGTTGACGGTATCCGATTTTAAGTTTTGTTCTGTACTTCGCAATTTTTGGTAATAATTGGCTGTGATATCTGTTTGGAAAGGTGCTCTTGTCATTAGCTTACATTCTTGCTTCGGATCTGATAACTTCTAGGCATTTGTGATGTTTCTTGTGATTCCCATTGTATCCCATTGTATCGTTCAGTGTTTTCGAGTGGTTTTATTTGTTTATCGGTGGCAGTGTGTTGTTGAACAGTGCCTTTTCTGCTCTGTAAAGTAGTTTAAGGCAGAAAGCTTCGGTGTAGAGGACTTGTTAACTTGATAATGTACTCTTATTTCTTCATTGAATTTAATTGGTTATCATTGTTTTGTGGGTTCTAAGTATGGAAGAATCTGTGTCTGGTAGCATAAAAGAGTAATGTATAAAAGTAACTTTTGAGCTAACGTATCCAGTTTAGTTCAACTTTTTGTTTCGTGAGATTGGTTTCTGAAAATCATGAAATATTAGAGTTAGACCAATAAATCTTGTTTTTGGGTTTAAATTTGGATCTGACTTTTCCTGGATTCAGTTTATAGGTGTCCTGAAGAGGTCGTGTTCAATTTTTTTTTTTTTGGGTCATATTTGTAATAGTTTCTGTTGTATTGTTGTGGATTAATTTTGAAACGTCTAGTGTTTGTTTGGTTTCAAATTTTTTCAGGGTTCCAGGTTTGTCACTCTTTGGGAGGTGGAACTGGGTCAGGAATGGGAACGCTACTCATTTCCAAGATCAGGGAAGAATACCCAGACAGAATGATGCTCACATTCTCTGTTTTCCCATCCCCAAAGGTGTCTGACACTGTTGTTGAACCATACAATGCTACTCTCTCAGTTCACCAGCTTGTTGAGAATGCTGATGAGTGTATGGTTTTGGACAATGAAGCTCTCTATGATATTTGCTTCCGAACTCTCAAGCTCACAACTCCAAGCTGTAAGTAAATTACCTATTTGTACCATGTTAATGATTATCATGCTGAGCTTTTATTGATTCCTGAAAGGTTTGGATGTTCATTTTCTGAAAGTTCTATTGTATGATGTAATATATGCCATGGTTTTCATTTTTTCTACCGTAAGATTTGTTAACAATATATTGCTGTGTACCTAGTGCCAATGTAGTTATTGCCTGTATTTTTACATGCTTTGGGAACCTTTTTCTTTGATTCTGTAACTCATTATACTTTTGGTGGATCAACATGCATTAATCTGAACTGAAGTGTGCTGCATGGCACTCAGCTGGATCTACATTTGTTATTGTTTGAAGAAACCAATCTTATAAGATTCCGGTTATTTGATAGACTACTTATGAAAACCTAAGAGATTTGTTTTTCAGTTAGGTTTGATGTGATTTGCTTACTCTGTTAATTATATGCACTGAGTAGATTGCTGGTGAAGATAATTGGAACATGATACGATGAATATTACTTGCACATTTGTTCCTGCAAAATCTTCTACTGAAATTCCACTACATCTGATGATTTGATTCACTCATTCTTGTTCTAAATGCAGTTGGAGATCTTAATCACCTGATTTCTACCACCATGAGTGGGGTTACCTGCTGCCTCCGTTTCCCTGGTCAACTCAACTCAGATCTTCGCAAGCTTGCTGTTAATCTCATTCCTTTCCCTCGTTTGCATTTCTTCATGGTTGGCTTTGCTCCACTCACATCTCGTGGGTCACAGCAATATAGGGCTCTTACTGTCCCTGAGCTCACTCAGCAAATGTGGGATGCAAAGAACATGATGTGCGCTGCTGATCCTCGCCATGGTCGTTACTTGACTGCTTCAGCTATGTTCCGTGGCAAGATGAGCACCAAGGAGGTTGACGAGCAAATGATTAATGTGCAGAACAAGAACTCATCTTACTTTGTTGAGTGGATCCCCAATAATGTCAAGTCTACCGTTTGTGACATCCCTCCAACTGGTTTGAAGATGGCCTCAACATTCATTGGCAACTCAACTTCAATCCAGGAGATGTTCCGACGGGTGAGTGAGCAGTTCACAGCTATGTTCCGCAGGAAGGCCTTCTTACACTGGTACACAGGGGAAGGCATGGACGAAATGGAGTTCACTGAGGCTGAGAGCAACATGAACGATCTGGTTTCTGAGTACCAACAATATCAGGATGCAACAGCTGATGAGGAAGGGTATGACTATGAAGAGGAGGAGGAATTTCAAGAGGAGGCCTGATTTTTGTGGATTGGAATCAGCTCTCTGTTGTTAATTATTGAGGAATTGTGTTATTTTTCTTTTATCTGGATATTGTGAGCCGTTCCCTGGCCTATATTTTTTGTTTGCTCATTGTAATACCTCAAGAGATTATTCTTTGTGATCATGTTACCGTCAGTAGAGACAGTAAATGCCTATGGGTTAGATTTGCAATTTTCAGGTTAAAGTCTATCCGCATGGTTGCATTGCTTGATTCCTTGATGGCATGATTTTGGCTTTGATCATAGATGAGTTTACATACATCTAGCGGTTCTTTTCTTCTGCGCTTCAGTTCATGACCTCACTCATTCTTTATTGCTCTTGTAGATGGCATTCTGTTTTGGCGTAT
>BPVZ01000090.1:324919-336176 GCA_020521535.1 Rubroshorea leprosula
TTATTATAATATATTTAAATAGATGCAACTTAATCATGAAATTTTTTTAAATAAGAAGGATTAATAATTAATTATTATCATATAAATAATATATTATAAAATTTATCATGAGAAAATATTATTATAAATGATGAGATATTTGATTGACCTAAAAGGTATTTTTGTTTTTTTGATCAGCAGACCTAAAAGGCGTTTGGTAGATCGAGAATCACAGTTGGAGTTACCTAAAAATTAAGAACAGGTGATGGTGGATTTTGAAAGAGGAAAAAGTTACCCGAGTCCCATTCCCAACGTCTGAAAAAAAGAAACAAAAGGAAAAAAGCTTCACGATGGTGTTTGACCATGTGCAACAAAAGCTGAGATAGGGATCTTTAACTTTTCATTACATTTAAAAGAATTTGACTCACAATTTAATATTTGATCTTTGACCCAGAGGATTTTAAGACTAGTGAACCCGATATACATGAGAAAGGTTTTTCTGCCGAAAGCATTAATTAAAAACTAAAAAAAAACAGGCCTCAAAACCTAAACTATTTTTATAAACAAAGATACATACGATACGACCATACGAATGTTTTTTTTTTTTTTTAGTTCTTTTCTCTTGTACTAGAACGAACTAATTATTTTAATTTTAATAACAATGATCAATGTTTTTAAATAGAACTGGTTTTGATTTTTTTTTACTAACTTTATCAATCATCCGGTTGATTTTAATCTCTCCCTTGGGTTTCTCCTTCTTAGGGTAATTTCTCTCGTGCACTATTTTTAGGATTGAAAATTAGGGTTGAAGGCAGTGATGTCGGGTTTTCCTCCCTAAGATTTCTTTTTGACAGAGGAGTTCCTTCATCCCTCCTTTCTTTTTACCCCTCCCTTCCTCCTCTTGATCTCTTCCTTCATCTTATCGCTATCTTGCTTTGGAAACTCTAACCCAAGGGACCACAAGGCAATGACTTTTTAGGTTTTCTAGGGTTTACATTTATTGATTTTTGAAAGCTGTGATTGGAATTGATCTTATTGGTGAAGTGGGTTTCTCCTATTTAACGGGCAATAATCTCGCTTTGGTGCATCTCCTTGGATGGGATCTTGGCGGGGTCAAATTCAACAAATTTGGTTCACACCAATTCTCGATTAGCTAACAGATTGCTAAAGGAAAATGATGCTGTTAGTAAGGCCAACTATGGTTAGCATGAGAAGCCTGATTTTTAAGCCAACGATGGGGATCTAGTTCCCTTAATGAGTTTCAACAATATGAGTTTGAAGAGAATCGGCAAAAATGGGAACATGATTGGGAGTATATGGACGCAAGTGGGGGGCCTTGTTCTTGTCAGGAGAAGGTCTATACCCCTCTTGGTTGTTCTTCTTTAAGAACAAGTAGGACAACAACCTATGGGTTGGGAAATGTTTGATGCCAAAATACCTTGCTCTTCCCAAGAAACTGATTAAATAAGTGATAATATCCAACAGTTCTTAATACTCACAATGACTCTCCTTACTACATTAGTAGCCCTATTTAACCCTAAGTTATTCTAATTTTGATTATATGCCATGAGATGGAGATTCTGCTGTAATTTCTTAATACTTAATATATTTCTCTATTTTCAATAAATAAAAAAATCATCTGTCGATTCTGATCCATTTAATAGCCCTATTGATCTATTTTGTCAAACTATTTTTATCACTAGTCATTGATTTAACTGATCTAATTAGTCAACTTCGCCTGACTATCTAACAATCAGTATTATTTTTTTTAGCAATTAAAGATATTTTCACACTTGTTTACATATATTTTGAAATTCTTTTTTTAATTTAATTAAAGATAAATTATTCACATTAATATTAAAGAATTTATAAAAAAATTAATTTTTTTTATTAATCTTTTTTAAAAATTAAATTTTAACTAATCAAATAAAAAATGATTTTTTTAATAATTAAATAATTTAATTATCTTATATATATTATATATATCTTATAATTATTAATGAGGGAGACGCATGGCATGACATATAGGTCGATCACTTCCTTTTTTAAAATGTCAAACATTATGTCTAATTTAGATGCAACAATTGAGCAAACTGTTTAGTTGTTGGTGTTGTGTGGAGAATGGATAAGACATGGTGAAGGCTATGCCGAGTGTTCGGGTTACAGACTTTTGCCTAACAGTGCGTTCTAATTGTTTGTATTAGGTGTGTCAATATAAAAGGGTTGTAGGGTAAAGGCAGTTATTTGACTTTAGAACGCACCTTTCAGCTGATCATCCGACAAAAATTAATGTGATTAGCTATTTATTGTTTTGAATAAATTAAAAGAGAAAATAGCAACGGAAGAACACGCCATGTATGCCAGAAACGTGTATAGTAATATATTATAATAATTTATTGGAATTAATTTAAATATCAATTTTAATCTTTTCATTTTAAGGTTTTATATTATTTTTGTTCTTTATTTTTTTTCTTAACTTTAAAAAATATACGTTTTTAGTTTTTTTATCAATTAATCCATTAAATTTATTTATATATACATTTTAGTTCTTTAACTTTAATATTTGTATATTTTTTATCTCTTAACTTAAAAGTTAAAGTACTAAAAAATATACATATTTAAACAAGTTTAATGGATTAATTAATAGAAGGAATAAAAAAATACATTCATAGTTGATAAACTAATATATATATATATAAAGTTAAGAAACGAAAACTATACAAAATTTTAAAGTTGAAGGCCAAAATTAAAATTTAACCAACTCATTTGAAAGGTGGCGTCTAGTACAAAATTATAATGTCTCTTATAAAAATTATAAGAGAATGGTAATATCTCGTTTAAAAGTTCAATAATTTTTTTTATCTTTATTTGTGTTTTATAATGTGCTACGCCTTATTTACAAAAATAAAATTTTGTTATTTTTGTAGATGTTGTATAGCGTTTTATTAGTAAATAAAAAAGGTTAAAATCAATCTACTCTTATTGTTGTAGTTTTTTTAAAAAAAAAATATTACATTTTATGTATAACATTTATCTAGGCCTTCGGCCTAATTAATTCTATGAATGATCCTTGCTAATTGCCTTCTTTACAAGTATCAAAGAAAGCTTCACTTTTAAAGTGATGAGCGTAATTTATTAAAATTATTTGCATTAAGATAGCATTCAAGGGATTGAAATTTGTATTTTCAATATGTTTAGAATAACTCTTTAAATATTACTTTTTTTATAGAACTTCCTTCATTTCAAGATATAAGTCGTTTGATTTTTTTATAAATATTTTTAAGTTGTGTTTTTTATGATATAAGAATGATAATTAAATTTTCTAATCAAATAAAATTAGTAACTACTCAATAAAAACTATGTATAGAAAAAAAATAAATCTCAATTATTATTCATATACTATAAAAGAATATTACTTAAAATTAAATATAAAAAAGTTAAACACCTTATATTTTAAAATAGACGGAGTATAATCTTTTTAATTTATGTGCCTTAAAGGTATGTTATTGTATCTTTTATCATTAATATACATAAAAAAAATGAAAATTGATATTAATTATCAATTGTCTAATAAAAACATCCACATAATATAATACTAAAATTAATGTTAATTTTTAATTTTCTATATAAATTAAAATCTAAAATATATATTTATTACATATTTAATTAATATACCAAGCAAACCCTAGCATATCGATACCTTCTGCGAGTTACCGGCCAAGTGACAATTAAAAGCCACGGTCGTAGTGAGAACATCACCCACGGAATCTTGAATTCAACAAAAATTACCTACTCTATTTGATTCAAACTATAAGTCCTTCGAACATTTTTAGTCATGTTTTTAAGTTTTTTTTTTATAATATATGAATTATAATTAAAATTGTTTTACCAAATAAATTTATTAAGCAAAAGACATATAAAAAAATAAAATATCAATTGTCATTTATATAATTACATGTGAACATTCTATCAACCGTAATATAAATAGTATCGAGATCGTGTCTTTCGTTTTAACAACTTATGTTTTACAGTCTGTCGAGACAGCACAACACACTCTAATTTTTACAAAAATGTCAGACAGGAAATGGAAAAATGGGAACGGACAACTGTGAGGGCGTCATTCACGTGGCAACTCGTATTCCACGTGAGGTGGTGTACAAGGTCGATGAACACGCGTAAAATAAATCCAGCGTGTCAACATCCGATGGACGACAGCTTCACATCTGATCTGTATCCCGTCAACCTTTCCCCCACGAAGCAAAATCAAACATGCACAAAATTTATAAAAAAAAAATGGAAAACTAAAAGCAAATACCATTTGACGACTAAAAAGGAAACGTTTATTTATTTTTTAATGAATAAAAAGGAAATATATATTGATTTATTGACAACAAAAATCTTTAAACATATAAGAAAATAATTTTATATATGAGTAAGAAGAGAAAAAAAAAATGACAAGAAATGTCTTAAATAAATTTTGATGGCAATAAATATCCTTCATCTTTTTAAAAAATAAAACAAAAATAAAAATAAAAAACACCCTTCCATTCAACTCTATTAAAATTTATGATAACAGAAGGCCTAACCTCTGTTTTTTGTCAAATTTTAACTTTAAAAATTTTTAAGTTCTAATAGAAAGCATGAACCATCTTTCCATTTTCATATAAGAATTTAATTTTAACTGTAAAAATTGATTGATGACACTTACTTATAACATAATATGTTATTAAATAAATAAATAAAAAGTGCATATCAATCTTAATTCTCAAAATAAATTGAAATTTCAACATTAAACTATGTCATTTTATTTAATTAAAATTTAATTCAAAATTTATAAATCTATATTATTAAGTGTTAATATTTAGATTTAAAAATTAATTATATTAAAATATATAATTAGTTTTCAAAATCTACATATGGGTTGGGACTTCAATTTTTTTTTTTTTTAATTTAAGACTGATACACATTAACTTCATAAATAAATATTTAAAATATTTGGTTGTGCATAATATTATATGAAAAAAGTGCATATCAAAATAATTGAAATTCTAATCTTAAATCATGTTGTTTTATTTAATTAAAATTTAATTCAAAATTTTAAAATCTATCATATTAAATATTGATATTTAGATTTAGAAACTAATTATATTAGAAAATATACTCGGTTTTCAAATATATATATCAACATTTAATATGATGAATTTTCAAATTTTGAATTAAAATTTTAATTTCTAAATATAAATTGAAACTCTAACTTTTTTAAAAAAACAGCACTGATATGTTCTAATCTCATATTATATACTAAATATTTTGTAAACATAATTTTTTCTTCTTTTGTTTTTTTTTTTTTGATCGTACGAGTAATGAACTGTTGAATCCCACTTGCTGTTTGAATTTTCTTTTAGAGTCTGTTTGAATCCTAGCTAAGGGACTTGACAGAAGAACATTAGTTGTCAAATTTTAATATGTTCAGAGATATTTGCTACCATTAAAACTAATTTTGGATATTCTTTATCATATTCTAAAAGCATGCAAGGATATTTGTTATCATTAAAGCAGTAAATATTTCCTTTTTAGTTTTATCTAAAAATTTTCTCCTTTAACACCTAAAGTGCACTAAATCGTGAAAGTAGACTTTGAGGTGGAGGGAACGCCGGATATAACCGGCTGCCCCCATTTATTCAAAGTGTTAACATCTTATGTTTGTCTAACACTAGTACTTTTTTGGTTGTCATATTTCCATTTTCTTTTCTTTTTTTTTCCTATAAAAAATTTCCGACCTTCAAAATACGTTTCAAACCCATAATAGGTGCAGTCAAAACTCCGACATTTGTTGAACCCCATCTCGATCCATCTATAAATACCCCCACATCACTCTCCCATTGATCAGGTCACACACACCAACATAAAGCATTATAACATATACTGCAGTTGGAGAGAGAACTAAAGATGGCATTCTTTAGCCTTTCTCAAGCTTTCAATTCGATCCTTGCGGCTTTTCTTCTGATTTTGTCCCTGAGAGCACTAGTTTTGTTCTGGGTTTCTCCCCTTCAAGCTTATCGTAAGCTCCAGAGGGGTGGATTCAGAGGTCCATCTCCCAGATTCCCTCTAGGGAATATTGAGGAGATGACGAAGAAAAAGGAAGATGTTTCTTCCTTTGATTCCACCCATAATACTATAATTTCCCATGATATACACTCCACCGTGTTCCCTTACTTTGCTCGATGGCAAAAATCTCATGGTAAGCCTTCTGATTTTTCCACTGTAGGAAAAAACCCTAATTTGCTTAAGCAATATAACATTTGTCAACATTTTTAAAAAAAATTGATATACGTGTTTATGTTGCAGGGAAAGTTTTCATTTACTGGTTGGGGACAGAGCCGTTTTTGTATATTGCAGACCCAGAGTTTCTGAAGAAAATGTCGACGGGAGTGCAGGGGAAGAGCTGGGGAAAGCCGACTGTTTTTAGGGATGACAGACAGCCCATGTTTGGAAATGGATTGGTCATGGTTGAGGGTGATGAATGGGTTCGTCACCGCCATGTTATCACTCCCGCATTCTCTCCGGCCAACCTCAAGGTTTTCTTCTTTTTCTATAATATATAATCTCTTATGGTTGTGTTCACAGTAAGCATCTTTCTGGCCACCCGGAAAGTGCTGTCTGCCCGCCTAGGATACCATTGCTATGAGTTTAATCGACTAAACCCTCACTTTTTCAAGATTATGCCTTTTGGACTTGAAATCCAAAAGCATAAACTTCATAAGAGTAGTAGGTTTATTTAATCGACTAAACACTAAGTAACAATTTTGTAAAGTAGGTCGATATCGTGTTTTGAATTTTAGGACAAATAATAATTTCCTTTGGAAAGTGCACAGCAAATATATTCTTATTACTTTCCATGGAAAAAATTTGTCCCATGAATACAATTCACTCGGTAAGAAATGATCAAACATTCTTTATATTGATAATTAAATTAATCATTTTCAAAAAGTAACAGCTTTTTGTTAGTCATAAACCATCAACCTGGACTATGGTAATAAGAAAGAAAATTCAACATTTTGGGCCACTGCAAATGGAGTTAACATCCATTTTTCAAGATTTAATGACTTTAATCCAAGAAATAAACCTAAAGATTTTTTTTTTATATCTTAATTACACGATGGAATGAAAGGTAATTCTCTCTCATCTCTTACCTCATCTTACTCATATATTATGTAACTCGAATTCAGAACATTTTACTTCTAACAAAAAAAAATTACCACTAAATTACTTAAAATTAAGGTTTTTCCTATATACTTGTTTTTTAGTGGAACTAAATTGTGTCCGCAACTCTTGTTGTTTAGGCTATGGTGGATTTAATGATGGAACCAGCCACAAAGATGCTGGACGGGTGGATGGCAATGATAAATACCGGCAACCCTGAGATTGATGTGGAGAGAGAAATTATAGAAACTGCCGGTGAGATCATTGCAAAGACTAGCTTTGGCCTAGGCAACCAAAAAGGCCGAAAAGTGTTTAAAAAACTAAGAGAGATGCAGATCACACTCTTCAATTCCAACCGATACGTCGGTGTCCCATTCAGCAAATTCATGTCCCCTAAACAAAACCTAAAGGCGAAGAAGCTTGGGGAGGAGATTGACGACCTCCTCTTATCGATCATATCAGCTCGTAAAGATTCAATGGTCACTGATTCTGCTCCCCAGAAGGATTTGCTGGGGTTGCTGATGGAGGAAAGTCGGTTGGATGGCCGGAAGGGAAAGAGCTTGACAACTAGGGAGCTGGTGGATGAGTGCAAGACTTTCTTTTTTGGAGGACATGAAACGACAGCATTGGCCCTCACATGGACATTGCTGCTTTTGGCATTGCACCCGGAATGGCAAGAACAGCTGAGGGAGGAGATTCATGAAGTGATCCCAGATAAAACTATTGATTTCACCAAGCTTCCCGGATTGAAAAAGGTAATTAAGATATATACGACCTATCTTATTATAATATTGTCTTACATTTTCTTTGCTTCATTTTACTATGTAGATTTTTTAGGAAGAAAAAAAAAATCTAATGCTTAATCTAATTCTATAAAAATTTAGAGGTGTTTATTCAATTTAACAGATATAGTTTTCAATAAAAACGAAAAAAATATTTAAAGGAGTCCTAATTTTTAAGTTGAATTGCAAGAAAAAAATACAAAAATACTTATGAAATCAGTTAAATACTCTTAATAAATTAAAACATAAGAATAATTTATTAAAAATGTTTAAATAAATTTATAATATTTTTGTACTCTTTTTTTAGAGATCAACTTAAAAAATATATTTTTTAGTACTTATTTATCTAATCTCTTAAAGATTAGGGAAAATTTTATTATAAAATTACATAGTTTTAATAAAATATTATAAGAAATGACAAAAAATACTTTAATTCATATTTTAAAAATAAAATATTTTAATATTTTTTAATAAAAATTTATTAAAATAATAAAATTTTAAGATAATTTTTCTCTAAATTTTCAAAAAATAAGATGAATAAATATTATTTTTTTTCTTTTAAATTTAATCAATATAAAATTAGACAAACGTTTTCGTATCTTATGTGAATGTTTGATTTTGTTTTTTTACCGAAAAACCTTGAGTATTGTTGAAACGCGTAGAAGGCTTTCAACTTTCAAGGGAATAATAGAGTTGGTAGAGTAACATATTTAATCTGAACCTTCATTTGACCCGCTTCTTTGAGATCAATGGTATAAGTACACTAGTCTTCTTCAAACAAAAACAAAAAAAAGTAGTAGTATTCTTCAAGGTCAAAGGTCAAAGGTCAAAGACACAAGTGCCACGTGGAAATGAGGTCCACGCGGCGGATGTCATTGGGTCCAGTGTCATCATGATGATGTAATATGGAGTGGCAACAAACTATGGGATTTCCAAGCGGCGCCACAAAACACTGGGGCTTTTGACACTTGGCAACTCCCTAGTGGTGCTTGACTGGCGACAAACTGTGAAGGTAGCCACGTTTGTAGGTGGTGCTTATGCATTAATGGCACTTTAACTGCCTCTCAGGTGACGGCGGCCGCTTTCGGCCCCCACCGAGTAACGAATACCGAGTACCGACCAAGAATATTTCTCATAGGTTATCAAATCAAATAATGAGGTTTCTAGAAGATCAATAGGGGCGCTATAATGCACGAGTAAGATTTAGGTTTTTATTAAAATAATTATTATATTTCTCTTAGTTAAATATATATATACTAAAATAAGTCTTTCTTCCTCTCACATGGAATGTAAAAATTTGGCCGTTTTAAAATTAAAATTATTTTAATATATTTAGTTATAGAATAAAAAGTTATTTACATATAAGTTTTGTATATTATATTTATATAAAATTTTAATTATTTATCTTTTTATTTTTAATAATTAATATTTATTTTATTTAATAAAAATAATTATTTTTTATTTAAAAAATAATGATAAATTTTAATTTTTGAAAATAAAAAGATAAATTATTAAAATTTTATATAAATATAATATGTAAAATTTATGTGTCAACAAATCTTTCTGCTCAATTATAATGACAAAATAAGTGAAATATAATCTAAATTTTACTTTAAATTTGATTTATTATATAATTAAAATTAAATATCTTAATATTTTTATATCCAAATATTTTACTTTTCACCTTTTTTTTATATTGTAAGATAATTTGTAAAACAACAAATTCTTATAATCTCTAACTTTTTTTTTATTGTCACAACATTTTTGGAAGTTGGAAAGTGACGATTACCTCAAGCTATATGGAGAGAAAGGAGATTAGAAATTTAGAACCCCATGCTCCATGAAAAAAATGCCTAGTGTGTAATTAGATTATTTTTTTTAATGTTCCTGAATTTTTATGCAGATGGGAAGGGTGATGAATGAGGCCTTGCGATTATACTCACCGGCGCCAAATGCACACAGGCAAGCAAGGGAAGATATCAAGGTGGATGATCTTGTGATTCCTGACGGAACAAACATGTGGATCGACGTGGTGGCTATCCACCATGACCGGGATCTGTGGGGCGAGGATGTGAACGAATTCCGGCCAGAGAGGTTCACGGATGACATATATGGTGGGTGCAAGCACAAGATGGGGTTCTTGCCATTTGGGTTTGGAGGAAGGATGTGCGTCGGAAGGAACTTGTCTGCCATGGAGTACAAGGTCGTCTTAACCCTAATTCTCACAAGATTTTCCTTCTCCCTCTCACCGACTTACCGTCATTCACCTTCACATTTGCTTTCGTTGAGGCCCCAGCATGGGTTGCCTCTCGTATTTCGCCCACTTTAGGCTAGCAAGTTCATTTTATAATAATTGCTGCTGCTGCTGCTGCAGTAGCATACTTCCTAAGATTCTATGGGGTAATTTCTACTTATATTACTCCGGCGGATAAGGGAATTGCAAGACTCAGATGTAGAATATATTCCACAAAGATGTCTGTTTTATTATGAAAATAATAAGAAACAATTCGTTCAATTTTCAGTCTGATTATGAAGCAAACCTGGAACCACAGACCTGGTGGTCTTGTTAAATTGAGCTAACCTTAAAACAGAGGCAGGCTAGTTGGGAAGCGTACGAGCATCCATTGTCTCTCATAGGTCGCTAAATGATTCCACCCAATCTCATCAAGCAAAGAAAGCTTCATTTCATAGAGTTTCTTCTTTGGAGGCTCACTGTCATCTTGAATCATGTCATTAAGCACCTGAGACAATTAACAGTTAGGCTGAATAAATCCAAAAATATGGAGTAACGGGTAAAATGAATTTTTCACATCAAACATCATGCCATACAACAACTCAAAAAGATTGTAACATATGAAAAAAAAAGGGGGAAAAACACTCTACTTAGCATTTGTCAAGGGATAAACGCTAAGCCCACAAAAGCCTGGCAGAAAAGTCTACGACAGACAAATACCTTGAGTGCAGTTCCAAGCCTTCCACCACGTTTCTCACGCAGCACAAAGAGGGTCCCATATTTAGTGGACTTGACATCTACCCATTTCCTCAGCTCCTTAAAGTTCTCCTCAAACAAATCTGGATGTGTACCAGAGCCTAGTGCAGACTGATCATCAGTTTTGCCAGCATCCTTAGTGTCTTCTGTTGCAGCCAGGGCTGAAGCTTTCTCACCCTGCAAGAGTTGGAGTGATAAATTACATGCAGCCTTTCTTGACCCATTTTTTTCTCTCTCTCTCTCTTTTTCCTTTTTTTTTTTTAATTTCAGATATCAGCTCATTTCACCTTTTTCCATTTCACTT
>BPVZ01000090.1:336276-354159 GCA_020521535.1 Rubroshorea leprosula
AAATGTAAAACATAAGAACAAGTTAAGCATTAGATTATCATATACAAATTGATTCAGAATATATTCATAGCAAAATGAAATCATACATTAATAGCATCCACAAATTATTGCCTTTAACTACTCACTATATCTCATTTGTTATAAGGAAACCAGTTTTATCTTATATTGTGGGATAGAAGCTTAAAGCATGTGCATGTGTTCTATATGAGGATCCTGAAACTAACGACATGCCAGAAATCTCTAGTTACTTGATTTCCATAAGTAGGACACACACGATAAATTGAAGCAAACCTTTTGACTTCTACACTTTGCAGACAATGATAACCATATCATATGATCCAGAGAAGTCACTACGGAAACATAACAGTTTACGCATGTCAGTGTGACTGCCACTACCTTTAAAGATTCAATCTCGGCCAGTGCTAGTCCCTTCTGGTAAAGTGCCTCAGCCAATTGATCACGAGTTGTTTCCATTTTCTTCTTAGTTTTCTGATGCAGAAAACAAAAAATACAAGGAGGTCAGCAGTGGCAAACTTGTGTATATAAGTATAAACAGTGGGGCAAGGAGTATTTGCAACAAATGCACACACCTCTGCCTCCTCGTCTTCTGGATCACTTCTAAGTGAAAAGAACTTTGCCAATTCATCCGTGTCAATACTTTGAATGACCTCATTCGCTGCATTTATAACCTGCAAAGTTGAACTATATTATTAGTTCAGCAAAGAGATATTTCAGATCAGTTTTCTACTTTTGGATGCCTTTGGTTGAACTGGTGAACCTGACTCTTCTATATTCCAGTTGCTTTTTATCTTTTATACAATGCTCTATGTAGAAGTTAAGCAATTTCCAGCAGCTTGTTTTCTAAGTATGTGAACTTCAATAGTTTTTAACATCAAATGAGTCCAAGCAAGGATCCAATCTTTTATATTGACCAAGCTCTAACGTCATATTTACTTTCAGTCAAGAGAGAGCCAGCCAGGACTTTATGGAATCAAGCAAAAGGCATGTCTTAACACCACTAAGATCTGCAAGCATATCATTGCACCTTAAGGTTTGTGCTTAGATGAAGGATTTCAATGACAGAGTTCATAAGAAAAAGGGAGGAAGGGAATTTCAAATTCCATTTTTTGTCAAGAAGAGAGATTATGATTCAGTTGAAGGAAAATGAGGATTTGAAGGAGCAATTTCAAAAAACCAAGTGGTATTTTCACAAGCTTTTGTATTACAATCAAACCATTTTTGACACGAAATGTCATTCAAGAGAGGTGAATTTGAAATTCCTTTCTCTATGTTTTCTTCATCCAAGCTCAGGAAAGAGCGCAAGAATATGGTGGTGAAGGGAAGAGTCTTCATATGGCAGTGAAACACAAAAAGGTTAAAAATGCTTCTTCTACAAAATAGATTTCATCAATTAATAAGTAGAGAGCCACAGAAGAATTTCCACACTATCCGTCTGCTTCTCATGGAACTTACCTCTTCATTATGCTGAATTTTATCCCCACCATCTCCCTGAGAAAGCAAACCTTCCAAGATCTTTGCAAGCAATGCAGTGTGTTTTGGGTATTCAGACTGCCACAGGAAATAATTCACATTAATAATGCAAAGTACCAACACAAGCAAAACAGAAGTAGTTTCAGATGACTATGATCAACCAATAAAAGTTTGATGCCTCTCTAAAGAATTTTCAGAACTAAGTGTGTCCCACTCATTCTTACAAGATAGTTTCAAATTGTTATTATTTTACATTATTTGTTTCATATTTATGGTTTTGCAAGCCTAGATCTTGGGGGAAAAAAGTTCAACAGATTCCCAGCTCATCTGTATTATACTTCTATTGTGATAATCACTAGGTTACCTTGTAAGACCAAGTTCCCAAAACCAAACCCATCCAATAACACGGGAGAGGTGAAACAGGTGGGAGAGAGGGAGCTTCTGACCTTTAGGGAAAAAGCTAACTTTTTCCATTCTGAACGATCTTCATCAGTGTCTTGCCTCAGGCTTCCTAAAACCCTTATTTTTGTATCTCGAACCTGATTTACAAGTGGAAACAGCAATAATCCATATATAAGAAACAGGTAGCTTCAGATACAAAGCAAAAACTTGTTAAGGACAACCATGGTCCCATAGAAATGGAATGCAATCAGAACCAAAAGTTATAAAATACATATCTCCATCCTCTAGAATTAATTAACCTTAATTAGTAAGGTTCTATGGCAGTGCCAGGTCATTCAAAACAAATGCTCATGGAGAAAACAGTTACCACTTCCGCACTCTAGCATAAAGGAACAAGTAACATTTAATAACTTGCAGGGAGTGACCGACACTCCTTGTCAAAAACCCACCAAGAAGGGGGGAAAAAGTCAAAATTTCCTCACTTTAATATTGCCTGCTAAATTAAAATTCCACAAACTTGGAGTTTAAAAACTCAGACATGAAAGTCACAACATAAATGCGCTTAATCCACTGGCACTAAATTCTAT
Source organism: Rubroshorea leprosula (assembly GCA_020521535.1). NCBI lineage: Eukaryota > Viridiplantae > Streptophyta > Magnoliopsida > Malvales > Dipterocarpaceae > Rubroshorea > Rubroshorea leprosula. The sequence continues at coordinate 338,757 of BPVZ01000090.1, forward strand.
GTTAACAGAATGCCAGAATAAAATATAAATTATAAAGAATGTTAAAAAGTAGATAAACTTGAGGAAATATGTTAGTGTTTTCTTTGATTGTGCTGAAGTACCTCTTCTTCCAAACGTTCAGCCACAGTTTTAGTGCCAGATGGAGAAGAACCTTTACCCTTGTCCTCATCAAGCTGCCAATCGCAGACACACAATTAATGATTACTTAGCAGTGCATCATTTGTGCAAAGAAATATCCACAGAGAGAAGATGAAATTAAATAAATTATATTAGTTATTTATAACAAAAATGCATAATAAATGACAACCTTATTTGATGGTATTACATAGGAGATTGGATAAGATACAGGATTCTTTTGTGGATTTTTTCCTTCATCCTGACCAGCATTTGAAAGCATTCCATATGATATTGCCCCCACCAACATGGCTCCTTGTGCAGAAATCTGTAGAAACCAGGTAAGAATATATATTATAAAAAATGAAAATAAAAAAAAAAAAAATAAAAGATGCTACTGATAAAGGAAACTAAAACAAGACAACAAGGGAGATTAATACCTTTGGTGGCTTATCTTTGGTAGGTGGATTCACATAAAATGCTTCTTTTTGTCTAGTGAAAAAAGCTAGAAGTTAACATGATTATTATGGAGAAAAAAAATAAATAAAAGAGACAAACCCTTCAGGGACGGGTTATACCCTGGAATTAGATTAGAGGATTTGAAGGCACCATTTCCCATCACAGGGCCATCAGGTTCAGTGAAAAAGTTTAATCGAATAGCATCCTGGTATCAGAACAACCACAAAGTATGAGTCCATAAAGGTCCACCCAAAATGTACAGCAGTATTATTTAAAAAATGTGTGGCATATAAACTTACAAAAATACAAACTAAAATCAGTTTTCAGAGCTATGGCTACAAAGAACTTTGGTAATGGCAGCCATTTAGAATATATATATATATATATATAATTTTCAGAACAATGTTCTATGCACCTTTTCCTCTAAATTCCTTTCTATAAACAACACTAACTGCTTCATCTTTTCCAAATATTGCACATTGTCATGCCTGAGACATAATAAGCCACCATAAGTGAACAGAAAAGAAGGTTAAAATACAACTTCCCAGAATATATTTTAATAGACAAGCATTTTCCTTGAATGGGTGGGTTGGGGAGGGGTGGGGGGTGAATCTAATCAAAATATAAAATACCAAAGTCTCCAATGCATAGAAAGTTTAGAAGGGCACAATAGCAAGTTTACCTTAGATACAACTGCAGAGTGTAATCACCCTTTGGAAGTTTTGAAGAATTTGGATAAACATCACCCATGGCATACACACGCTATAATTGAAGAAGCAAATGAATCATTGTCAGGTCAACATTACAATTGCAAAGGAGAGAAAGCAAATGCTACTCTTTGGGAATGGAAGAATGCAGTTCAAGAGGCCAAGGAATTGCAAGAGTGAAATATAGATCTCTATATAAAATGAAATAACTAAAGGTTATCTCAGCCTAGATCTAACTAACCAAAATGGGAAATTTTCTCCCCCAAATTCTAAAAATTTCAAAAACAGTGTATTGTTTACAATGATAGGAACAAAATATGTACCTTGTTTGTGTCAGAAATCATATAAAATTGAGACTCAAATTTGGTATCATATATACGATTGTTAAGCAATGGAATATAAGGTTTAACTTCTGCTCCATCTTCCAATTTGAACTTGTAACTGCAGAAGCAAAAAGTTGATAATGAAATATATTTACAGATAGAATGACAGAGTTGCATCCAGAGAAAGTAGCAAAACTAACACTAGAACTCACGTTAGTGTCAATGCTAGTATCTGTTTCCCAGAGGGTAATTTGTCACGGTTGGAAGGAAGGGTGCAAAGTTTGGCCTCAGAAGGTCGATAAGGAACTCTGATCTGCAAATTGAACAGACAGATTGGCAAAGATGAACTCCAAGTGTGTGAGGGCAGAGACAGAGCTTATGTGACCCACATTATATGCATAGGAGAACTGTCTTTACCTTATTTAAGACAGCAGCAGGAGCAAGTTTCTCAGATGCCAAGAGTGCTTCAGCATCAATTCTGATGGGTGCTTCACTTCCATCAAGTATGACTTCTTCTTTGTTGATACCAATTCCATGAAAGACAATCTAAAAAGTTCATATAAATTAAAATGTGAGGTTATGCAAGAAATCATGATACAAAAATCTGATTAACTCCAAAAGAGGACTACCTGAGCCATTCTAGTTTAATGGAAAGTGTGTTAAGTCAACAAGTTAAGAGAATACAAGTCTTTTTGAACACCCACTTTAGCGATATGGTTAAGGGTAAGATATTTCTAATTTACTCCCAGGACCTCAGTCTAAATATAACAGGCTATATCATGTCCATTAACTAATTTAAAAAAGGACCAGGTAACAGTAAATTTGAAATGACTACTCAGCAAGTTCATCTCTTTCAATAATAGAATTAAAGAAACCTTATTAACAATGGAATCTCCCATGGGGGGTTTGTATAGGACAAGAGTATAAGAAAGAAGAAAAAGGAAATTTGACAAGAAAAATAAATCATAAAGATGGAAACTCAAGAAAAAGTAAAAATGTTCAACAGGAACAGAGAAGACATAACCATGAGCGAGTAAAGTATAAGAGCAGCCATTAAATCTAGAAGGATCACACAATAATCAGACAAAAGCAATGATGAAAGGAAAACCTAATTGCAGATTCTGTATCTAAGATAGTTATAATTCAACAATTAACAGAAGTTTTCAAGGTCATTGACAGAAATTTCTACCTCAAAATCTACAATAGTTGTCTCATGACTTCCCATGCCACTTGACCAAAACTGGGCTATAGCTAGTTCCATTGTATGGCCAGCTACCACAGGAAAGGCAAAGCTTTTGGCCGTCGGAGAGGAAAATGTTACAACACTCTCCCACTTCATAGGCCTTTGTAGGGGACAAATCTGCATATGGAAAGAATGTCAAACAAGGTCTTAGCTAACATAGAATAGGTTCTTATCGTATGCTGTACCTGCACAGTGTCAACAAAAAATCGTCTAGTAGTATCAAACCCTGATGTCTGCATAGTTGCCTCAACCCAACTTGCACCAAGTGGAACTTCGATATACCTTCGTTCTATGTGGCCTTCAAAGTAGTACAACCATAAACAGCAAAGATAAATTAATCTGTACAAACATCATGGTAGAGAGATTTTTTTATGTAATTGGCTAAAAACAAAGATTTTTTTTTTTTTGTATGAAATGATAGATAAGATATTGACAAAAAAACTGCAAGAATCCAAGCAGAAATGAATCTGTACAAATATCATGGTACAAAGATATTTTATGTACTTGACCCAAAAAAATGACTGTACAAAAAAGATAGACAAGATATTGATATAAAACTGCAAGAAACCTGGCAGAAATGACATCCTCGAGAATGAAACTAAGGGTGGTCGATTCTTTACAGCTGTTGGCTTTGTTATTGTAACTGGGATTCTGAAAAGAGGACCACGCCATGGTGCTTTGCAATCAATTCCGTAGACTTCATAATAGTGCAGACCGTCACTAAGATTGGAAGGATCAACAACTATGCTGAAAAGAGAAGGGGGAGGAATCATCTTTTTATTCAAATAACAACCATGCAAAATAACGTTATAACAATATACAATATTAAGTTGAAGAGAAGGAAAATCGATTAATCTTGAAGGAAAAGAACAAATTGAGGTTTTACTAACTTGAATGAACGTCCATTATGAGTAAGGAGAAGGTACTCAGGAGCTCTCACAATTGTGCTATCACTAGAATGTAATTCAATACACTCCTCAAAGGGAACCAGTTCTTCTAAGTTACTCGCATCTTCATGAAACTTAGGTTCAACTTGAACTGTCCACTGTTAAAAAATATATTATCTTAGCTGCTAAGCGCAGGACAAAGGGAAAATATGAAATTAAAGGAGAAAAAGTTTGCAAGTGTCAAAGAGACCCTTTTAGCATTGCATGCAACAAAACGTATGAAGATTTCAAGTAATCTTGTCATGTAAAGAGAGGTAGTTGGGAGGGGAGGCATGGTAGCAAGCCTCCTACTCAGTAAAGTTAACTCATGATCTCAAATTATAATCAATAAATGCATAAAACACTCTCAAGCATTAAGAGAAAGGAAGGTGAAATAAAGAAATGCTTTAGACAAGTTCCCAAATAACTGGAAATAAATCTTACAAGACAACCAAAAACACTAATCAGTAGTCACACTAGGGATGTTTCATGTAAGAGATGGACAGTATCATCAAATTCATTAAAGCATCTTTATTAGATTTGAAGAACTGAATGACATTCTGAGACAGATAATTTTGCAAAACTAGAAAATTCAAGGAATAAAACTATGAGCGATAGGAGTTTATTCCTTTTTCCCACATAACACACAAGGAAACATAGCAGCAGTAATTCTAGCCATTATAACTAACTGTGAGGTTTCAAAATTCTAAAATGGAAACAAGAAAGAAAAGAAGGATGTAAGAAAAATCTTAGCATCAAAGTACATCTCAAAGTGGACTGTTAACTCGGTTGAGGTGTTAAAGACCAAGAATATTAGAAAAATGAAAACATATTCAAGCAATTACAATTCACAAAGTCCATCAGCAGTCCCACCTCAGTAGACTGTTGGCAAGCAGTAGCCTCTCTTAGGTAGACACCACGTGATATAGGAGCTGCATTTACAACAGATCATAAGCTATGAGACACTTTTATAGGTAAAACTAAATAAAATTTAAGTGACAATGTTACAAAGCTGTCCCAGCAATTGTGTACATTTCAGCTGAAACTTCGTATAAAACTTAAGAAGGTACAACAAGGTTAAGTCATCTAATGAAAGTAAGGAAAAATCAAGTCCGAATAAGTAACGGGAATCCCATAGAAGGCTAAGTCAGTATAATGTAAGTTCCTCTTGGCCCTTCATAGATTTAAATTATAATTCACTGCCTCTGAAACTTCTTCTGTATGCAACTCCTGGTTTTTTCATAAGTACATAATGAACATTTAACAACTTTCTAAACAAAAAGTCCAGCAATTGCAAAGCACATGACACATTCATATTTGTTTTCCATCACAGATGTGAACTTACAAGTTTTTCCAGATTGATTGATCTTTATTTGATGCCAAACACAGGGAAAATCCCGGGATTGCTGTATATATTCATATGCCCTGTCAGACAAAAAGGGTCAAGACGAAGTTCAAAATCATAAGTTTCAGTACCAAAAGCTAAGAGCAGAGAACCAACTTATCAACTTGCAGGAGACCTTCTCCAGTCGTTAGCTTATCCTCAGGAAGACTACCTACAGGAACAGATGTATTCTCAATGCCCTTCCTTATGCTGTATGGGCTCACAGGAATTCCCTCAGCCTGCAGCCACCATAAGATACAAGAAACTTAACAAAATATAGCCAAAAACGATCAGGGGCAAAAAAGAACAAGAAACTCAAATAAGTCATAGAAAAAACCTTCATTGCACTAATAAGTAATGCAATTCCTCCACAAGCAGAAGGAGATGCCATTGATGTTCCATTCATGAGCATGCGTCTTTGAAGAGTCCAAGTAGGAACAGGGGCAACAGCCCCACCAGGAGCACTTATACTGACTCCAACATCTCCGTCAACTGTTGGCCCTCGACTCGACCTGGATCAGTTTCAACCAATTTTAAATAATAGTCTTGGATTTCTTGTTTGGGAGCCAAACTAAAGGTCAAGGGAAGTTTGCTTTACCAAGTGTACTCCAGCCCTTCACATGGAGGTTCAACTACAGAATGAGCACCAGCAGCCATTGCGGGAGAGACATATGCACCAACACCTATGATGCTTGAAGAGGTACCACCAGGAGCTCCTACAGTACTCAATGCTGGCCCACTATTACCAGCACTACTCACAAATACCAAACGGTGCTTATTAACCACCTAAATGTAAAACGAAGGTTGGGCATGTTTATTAGAGATCAAGCGAAAAAAGAGGGTTAAACAATGGACATCAGTACCACATAAGTTTTGGTCGCTACCTCATTAACAAGGTCAACAAATCGCCCATAATCTGGTAGCAATGCGGGCTCTCCATAGCTCATATTGATTAAATCACATTTATGCTGCATAAGGGCACAAGCCACACAACAGAAGGTAATATGAATGTCAAGGAAATGTAGCATATCAAACCTGAGAATCATAGAACTCATCCATTTGCATTTATAAGCAAGAGGTCATGGCTACCTGTGTATCTAATGCATAAATACATTAAGGACGTAATTGCTTTGTCCATACACATGAAAACAATGTGGATATATTAAAGACTAAAAACAGTAAACAAGGATTTAAAGAATCCATAAACAATAAGCAAGTAAATAGATTATGTGCTTTCACCCACTTCCACGGCTGCTATCAATGCCCGTGTCAAGCCAGTTCCTGTCTCCATTGAACCTAAGCGTGAATCCCCAATTTTACATGAAATTAGCTGTGCACCAGGTGCAATTCCATTTAACAAAGGCTCCTGTCAACAACAAAAACAAAAAATGTCAGAAGATAAGTTAATTTAAATTATGAACAATAATGCAGCAAAATTGACTGCTTTAGCTCAAATAGCAGCACCTTTGGGTAAAAAGCAGTAGCAATGCCAGCAACATGAGTACCATGAGGTGAGCTATCTGTTACCATACTTAAGATATTTCCCTCATCATACACATTAACAACAACTGTACAGGCATCCAGTTTGCTAAAAACACCATACTTCCTTTCAATCCTGCAAGAATAGTTCCAACAGAGTTAGCTAATGATAATATTTTTTGTTCCATAACATTCCATACTTCTTAAAATCCCATGATTGAAAACAGAAACCAAACAGCAAATTATATAATTTTGAACTTAACAACACAATACAGACAATGCCACAAAATAGGATTATATTGCATGATACATTTGCTGAAAAATACAGATTCTTAAAATATTGATTCATCTTTTTCTTTTTTTGACAGCAAAAATATAGATTCATCTATCAAACACAGAACAAAATTGTTAGCAAACATTCAAACCTATAATTAGTTAGGGGCGCAAAGTCAGCCAGCTTCCCACAACCAGGTTCATCCTCAAGACTCTGTGTGTCAAGAGCAACCCTCCATACTTCTCCATCATGCCACACAACAGCATCTATTACAGGTCCTTTATCATCATAGTTCTAAAACATGGAGATGAGAATTAAGGTACTGAGGTATGAACAAAAAATGGAAGAAAACGCAATTTAAAATCTTTGGCAATTGGCACTCACATCAGCCTGCTTTTTTAAGATGTCAAATCTATTCTGGAGATCTTCACGTATTCGTTTCAATTTAGGATCCTCCACTTTGGCATGTTTCTATATAAATGATATCATAAGAAGTTATTTGAATGAATAGGGTGAATAAATGTCAGCTTGGAAAATTCTATCAGTAACACATGACTTACCTAAGGCATGTGACTTTTTCATTAATTTATCATTGCAAAATAAATGATTGTATTATGAAGCATAGTCACAATTAATAGATAAATACATGAAGAGAGGAAATCATAACAGATGCCACCTTTCACCCCATGAGAAAAGAAAATAATAAAATGGAAAATGGATTAATACTGAAATTTTTTTCTTCTTTTTACATAAATTGACACAATGAAGTAACTGAAGTAGTTGTTTATGCATCAGAAACTGCCAGATGTGTTGTGATCAAATAATATGTCTCCTTGCATGTAAATATTTTGTTAAAAAGATCTCCATAAATATTAAGAAAGCACAAACGTAGTAGAGAAATGATGCTGTTATTGAACAAGGGAAAACATGAAAATGATAACCTACAAGAAAAGAGAATTCCTAGCTCACATCAGGAAGGCAAATGTATGTATTTTAAAATTGGAAAATTTGTGACAAATCACATCATGCTTATTGTAACTTTAAAACAAACTGGAGTAAATATAATAAAATTTACTCACATGTGGAGATGGGCATATGTAAAATGGAGTTAATAAACAGCATTTGCACTAACCTGGTCAAATTCATCAATATGCTTTGTAGCTTTAGCAATCTCCTCTTGAATTTTTTCATCCCATCTTTTCTTTCTTTCTTTCTGTAGAGAAAGGAACAAAGGATAAAAATGAAAATTTCAATTCATCAACAGGTTTAGCAAATCATAATATTAAAAGCTCAAAGATATTAGTTACTTACCTTTATTCGAGAAGTCAGTGTGTCTGTAAACAGTTCATACACCAATTTACAGCCAACATGCCACTCACCAGTTGGGTTTTTCCATGAAGAATTGATGACCAGAGATGCCCCTATTTGAAGGTTTTCTTATAACTCAGAATATAATTTTTTGTGGGAAAATGTTCACTTGAAATGAAAATAAATGATGCTCTAATATGCAGATAAAGAAGAATAAACTTAGAAACATTATCTAGAAAAGGAATATATACATACATACATACATAAATACATACATATATATAATATATACACATATATATAGGAAGCATGTACTTTCTCTGTGAAATACAAGGGATGTTTCAGTGTCGCTACATGTATGAAGATGATGAATGTATTAAATCAGAAGAGGCCTTGCAGTGGGATAACATTTTAAATAACCAGAAGAGAGCTAAATCTTTTTGCCACATCAAAAAGGAATTTCATCTATGGTTGCAGATGAAATTGGTCATCTTCATCCATATTTGCCTGGGCTGGGTCAATCATTCGACAAGGCTTGCACAGCATAACTCAAGTCAAAACGTTATATTCAACAACAATACAGAAAATGATATTATTTTTATAATAAACTTAAGGAGATTATTTTTTCTAACAAGCTTTCTCTAATTTTCTTATTTTTGAAACAAAAGATGAAGGGAAACCAAAATTAAAAAGGAACCATTTCAATTATTAGTTCACATCAGTACCACCATGTATGGGTAATGAACCCTTTAATTTCTGGATTGGCAGCTAACAGAAGAAGACTAACAAGTCAATTTAGAGAATCTTTTGTGAATGCATGTGAATTATGAATATCATATATACACGGTACCACTATTATCTACCAGCAAGCAATCCAAGTATATTTGAAAAGGGACATCAACTTGCAGATTTATGCTTATGGATTAATCAAGATTTAAAAATATCAACCTGAAGCTCCACGAATACACCCATCTCCATCAGCCTTCACCACTTTTGAGGTGTCAACATCTCCACTTCCAGTGCTGTAAAACAAACAAGTTCCAAATACATAAGAAAAAAATAAATAATAGGAGATACAAATTCTAGTAATTCCACACTTCAACAGATCAGTACCAATCAATGACATCCAGGATTTTTGGCTGCCCGTCTGAGGTAACTTGCAATCCAGCAGCAGCAGGATCTACACCAGAATCTGAAAACAGACAGTTTTCATAAATGCAAAGCATATACCAGTACTTCTGCTGGAGGATTACTCAATACAAACAAAATAAAAAACTCAATCACTACACAAAAAATCTACGACTAACTCAAACATAAGCATATTCCTCTCATTTCCTTGCTTAATGACATGAGAATTAAAGATTTCATCAAATGAAATACCAAAGATTGCAATGATGACGCCACGGCCGTCGTACTCCGGATGAGCTTCAATGAAGCGGTCCGCACCAATCTCCTTCTTCGGCATTAGAGAGGCCAAGAACGTCGACTCGTTTAGCTTGAAATTGCGAAGACGACTCTTCCCGTCACCTTCGTCGCCACCACCGTAAGCGCTGCTCCCTGTGTCTATTGAAGAAGACGGCATCGCCCTAGATCTACCCCCACTGCTTCCACTCCTACGGTTCCACTCTCTTGTCCTGGAATTATTCCTTCTAAGCTTTTTATGCCGGAAATCGAGTTGACTAGGGAGACTGTGGCGTGGTAACAAAGGGGAGAATGGGGACGAGATTCTGGCCCAGTGGAGGCTTCTAAATATCTGGCTTTGCATTTAGAAGAGGGGTGTTTTGGGGATTTCGGAGGTGGATAGTGGTGGCGGAGGACAGCTGGAGGGGGTTCAAGGCCCCAACCTGGTGGCGAGATTAAAGACTTACTGTAGCGTGGCGCTGGGCCTTTGGGTGGCGTGGTTCACGTTTGGGGTTAAATTATCGGTTTTGTCCTTTTGTGAGAAAATAATGACATTGGGCCGAAAAAAGAAGAGAATGTAGTGACGTCTCCTTAGTGCACGTGGCAAGAAGCCTACCTGGGACAAGAATGAAAATTAATCAATTATTGTCTCCCCTTTCCGTTTTTCTCTTTTGAAAAAGTTAAAGAGTTTCTATTTTTATAGAGTATAAATAATATTTAATGGGATTACAAAAAATTAAGATATTTAAACAATTAAAATTTTTTATGATAATATTTAAATATTTTTAACGATTTAATATATAAAAAATGAATTAAAAATATTTAAGTAATTTTATATAGAATCTTGATAGAATATGCTAATTTTAATTTTTCTTTTACTATTGATTAGTTAAACTCAAATAAAGTTAGATAGCACCTGGCCCTTGAGGCCCAATGACATTAATTACCGGTGTATCCTTTTTCAGGCAGAGTTTGAAATCCGTCCCTTGCAAAATATGTTCAAAAGAAAAAAATTAGATAAAATAATACTTAAAACTATTTTATATCCAAAAAAAATTAAATAATCTTATGTTTTATTACAAAATTAATACATTTTAATATTTTTCAATAAAATTAATTAAAACAACTTAATTTTTAAGGTTTTTTAACTTAATTTTTTATCAATATAGATTATGAACATTTTTTGATTTTCTTATTCCGTATAAAAAGATAAGTTTCCTTTTTTTCTTTTTTTTAGGAAATGTAAGTTTCTACTATTTATTTTGATTTATATTTATATGAAATAATTTTTTATTGTGTAAATGTGGTTTACCGTTAGCATTATAAAGATTTAAACTTTTTTTTTTATGAACAAAGAAAATTTTTGAGAGAATGAAAAAATATTATAATTATTTTTAAAATAACTTAAATCTTAATATAAATCCAGATTTTTGCTACATATTACCGATCGACCTGAGTTGCTAATGCATAGAGACTTGAACTTATGACCATCATTCATATTACAAACTCATATCCCTTAAATTTATGCAAAAGACATCTAATTTTGATATGAATAAAAATATTACAAATAAATTTTCTATATGAAATACACACCACATATATATTACAATTACTGAATACGATGTATAGTACAATACAATACAATACTTCAATCAAATTACAAGAACAAGTTACAATAATGAGAAAATATTAACATAAAGCCATATAAAGCATAACCCAAAATCGCAACTTCAAATTTGTGGGGTCTCAACGTCTTGACTACACCAGAAGCCTCCACCAGCAAAATACAGTAGATATATATTAATAAAAAATAAAAGAATCATTTGGTATAAATGTTTAAGTTCAAAACTAAATTAATTTTGGATTTTTATATTCCTTTTGCCCCTCTTCATTTTAACTCCCTGCAAAGTTATTTGTTTACAAATGTATTTGGTTGAGAAGGAAGCAAATAAATGGAATTTTTATTAATTCTTTTAATGAAAGTTACAAAATCATATATGATTTTCTCTGAATGCTATGCAATTGAATTGAATTGCTAAAATTTCTAAAGAATCGTTAACCTGTGCTTCCTTTCAAAAGCTACCAAGTACCAACCAAGTATTTTGCCTTGAAACAATAAGAGAACTCGTAAAACAAAGTACTCCTCTTTGCTTCAGCAAAATTAAGGAATTACCTGAGGAACCTGCAAGATTTACAATTCATTTAAAACAAGAACAATATCTTGATCTGAGACTGCTTATCATATGAACACATTACCTCAGGAGGCGGCGGCGGCGGCGGCGGGGGCGGCGTCGGCGATGCCGGTAGGAGGTTATGGCAAGTTTTGTCACAAGGATATTCACAATCAATCTCTTTGGTCACTCTTCTGCTGAAGTACCAATCTCCAACTGCTTCTGCAATGGTCTGTCATGGATGATTAAAGGCATTAATCATACTGCAAACTTTATACTTCCCAAGATTTGGGACTCTCACATAAGAATGAATATGCAGCTTATGATATATGCTTGAATGATAATTGATACCAAACCATGATTTGTTAACAAGTTTACTGGTTTTGGAACTCCCATGTAAGTGAAAATAGACAGATAATGTTACTGAAGTAACATAGGACACAAAATAAAGGGGGGCATACCTTATCGTTTATTCTAGGGGAATCATCAGCGAACCATGTATCTTGTGACTCACTTTGGCAATGAGCAAAGCATGAATTTATGAATATCCCTCCGCTTAATGAATGTCGGTTGAACGAATATAAAGCAGTAAGCATGTTGCGCCTCAAACCTGGGGAAGGAAGGTTCAGTAAGCTCATTATATAAAAATTTCACAGTTCTTAGGTCTCCATCTGCAACATCCTTCACAAATCTCAAGGGAAAAATTAGAAAATTTGATAACAATTGATTACATAAGTATGGACAAAGTGAAAAACCTTGCAATATACTAGTCTGAGTTGCGTCGCATGCTGCTGGATCAAGCTTGCAGCGATTCCAATGTCCATGTAAATCAGCAGAAGGCGGAACTAAACCATGATGGAACTGTCGAAGGGGAAATTAAATCATTGTCATATAATGATGCAAAATTCAAAAGTAAGGAAAATGAGATTTAAGAGTAATTGGAGCAGAGGAGAAATACCTGGAATACATCATAAGCCGAGTTCAAGATGAAATATGGTGTTGTGATATATTTTAATGCATTCTGTGGGAAGAAACACTGCATGAAAACAAGGTGAATGCCAAAACAGTGTATAGCTATATATGAAAGGGAGTCATGCTTTGATTATTCAACAACACAAGAGTATCACAGATATTGTACCAGCTTTGGAAAGGCAAATGAATGGGTGCAGTTCTGATTGAGATTTGGTTCTATCCCCTGTGATTTACATTTCTTGACTGTCAATTTTACTAATAAAATATGGTTTCATGCATTGTATTTCAAAAGAGATGTATCATAATAGTAAGGTCACCTGTAAAGAAACTAAACCCTCAAAAAAGGACCTCATAGTGTAGTTCAAACTTATATCTCTTCTGCAAAACAAGAAGCAAATGTTTTAACATCTTATGACAGACAAAGATTTCCCCCCAAGAACAAAAATTTAAGCATAGTGGATGCCAATATTAGTAAAATTAGTTCTTCCCTCTTGGCAATACAAATACAGAACCAGCTTTAAATCTAATGTGGAAATGGATTGTAAGGAGATTGCTACTTTAGAACGGAGCTAATCAAAGTCTAATGTTTTCTCAATGGCTCTAATAAGAGTGCATGAATACAGACTTACATGTCCAGAAAAAATCCAGCATCACTGAGACATTTTACACTAGCATCTGCTGGTAACATGTTTCTGAAGTTGTCACATTGCAAAAAGGTTGCTAGACCCCCTGCAGAGCAACCTGAAAGCAAAGCCTAGGGAAGAAAGGAATAAGTAATCTAAAGAAGTATTACTCAACTTGAAACCAAAACTATAGCATGAGAGGAAAAATCATCCATGAGCTTACCTTGCGTGCAGTTCCCAATCCTTTAGGAAGAAGATCACGAATAATTGCATCCCAAATTCTTTGCCCTCTGAAATAAATTAGTGATGTCTACTCATCACACACAAGTATGTAAGAGATCAATTTAAGGCCTTTTCTCCACTATTATAAATTTATAATAAAGATGTAAATACACAACAAGTTCTTTATAGATAAAACTTTCTCCGCATGTTAAAGTTTTCAATGGTGATATTATTTGTCATATTCCTATTCTATGGATCTGCAATGCTAATCTTACAAAAGCTTCAAGAAAGAAATCCAAAGATAGGTAATTTCTTAAATTGTGAACTTGCAACATTACATGGATCGGAATCTAATAGAAAGATATCAAGAAAGAGAGAATTACCCCATTTTCGAACTTGGAATCTCCACCAAATGAGGCTCCATCACAATATCTCAACTTCACTCTGTTCCAATTGTAAAAATCTGAATGTTGACCAATAATTTGGTGATTATTCCCATGAACAAAGAAAGGTTATTATTGACTAGTCTTAACTTATGCCAAGAAACCAACTTTTCACCAAAGGGGCACCACAAAATTAATCCGCTAGTGACACTAGTCTTTTAATTTCACATAATGTATTTATTTGAGCTCTTGCAAACCCAGTCTTCCTGCCAACTTTTTCACTTGAGGGATCCAAAGTTGTTTAGAACAAAATGCAAGAGCATAAAATCAAAAACCTTAACAAAACCATGGCACTTCCCGAGAATCTACAACTAAGATACTCGAGGGCATTGAGTTGGATTCCGACGACAAAGGCTGCTGTTGTCGTTTACAATTACCCCAATACAATTATTATGATAAAAATGGAGAAAAGTTCGAGAAATCAGAATTAGCTAGCTGTCCTCTACTGCCTACAACTTGAACATGTCTGCTAAATCACCGAAATTTTTCTTTTGGTTAACCAGCTACACAGGCTGGATTCTTGGTCCTAGCTAGACAACAGTCAAATGATCAATGTCAATTATTGCCCTCTCTTTTTCACTTTTTCAGACAAACAAAATCCTGTATAGTGGTACCCAATGACTCCAGCTACATAAGTTTAAATAAAAATTTCTTATTCTACTATTTGAATAATATTAAATTATAAAATAAAAATAATTAAATAAAAAATATATATAACATCAAGAATGTAGACCATATATGTAGTAATTTTTCGTTTGAATAAGCTCTTATTTGCCACCCCTAACATTTTTTGGTACTTTAAAAACATTATTCTAGGTTCAGCTATTTTTATTATGCATGTAAGATATATGCATAAATACCTGGATTTAGGGAGGCATTGTTGCTTAAGATGCCGGAAAAGACTTCCCATTTGCTCATGAAACTTGTCGATCCACGGCGAGTTTTCGCTCTCTCAAGGCAAGATGGGACATCGTTGCACCAACCACCACCCTAGATTAAGACATATGATCATAAATGTAACGATGATCATAAATAATGTCAAACTATTGGACCTACCAACCCAACGGAAATTAACCAAACCATTTATCACATGGGATTACTTAGATAAAACGCTTGGAAGTTGGAACCACAAAAGTTACTTTAATTCACCAGAATGTCAGTACAATTTTGAAAGCCCTCCCACCAATTGATGTTCCTTATTATTAGAGAGTTCGGCCAATGAGGGACCGCCATATCGGCAAAAGCCTCATGTGGGCCCCTGATGAAAAGCACATCACGCTAGCTGACGTGGCTAGCAATCATCTGATGAATCCCAAAATCTAGGCTTTTCTTATTTTGGATTTTTTTATCACTG